>JASKGM010056270.1:0-18766 GCA_034509205.1 Ceratonia siliqua | reverse complement strand
GTATATGAATCTGAGCTTGAACTTTCAGACATCCTGTGCAAATAAACATAAGTTCTATCAATACCTATTACCATATGTCATTGAAAAAACTCAAATACAATAAAAGACATAACACTTAAATATAATATTCAACATAAAACTCATGTTTTGTTAAAACGTAAATTCAGTAAAACATAAAACTCAAACACTATCACTTATAATGTTTCACATCATCAAACGTAAACGTACTCAACCATGAAACAATCGTTTCAGGTGCACTTTTCATTGAAGCAACAAACAACTGTCTATTGCCACGGTTAAGTAGTACGCGCCTGGCCATTAAGTATTTAGGACTACCTCTCTCTAACCCAAGCACGTCATTCAGCATATAAACACATCTAGGGATACTATACTCATCATCTTCTTTTGTAATTTCAGTTGTTTGTGATTGTTCATCAATGGATTGAACAATTCGGTCAAGGAAAGATTGTAATTTTTGGGCTACCCCAAGCGTTTTATCTTTTCCCGCTCTCTTCCTCTTCTTTTGAAAGTTGAATGCGAGACTAGGTCCCTCATTAATGTCATCTAAGTGTTGGTCACCAACATCCCCTTCACCCTCAATAGCAGGAGTTTCATCACAATTCACATCTTCATCATCAGGTTCCTCATATGATGGAGGATTTATGGGAGGTTCATAAACGTAAAACCTTATAGCCACCACATCCTTGAAGCATTTGTGCAATAAATCAAGGCATTTTGGACCTTGATTCTTCCAATGCAAATATTTAGAATTCTCTTGTATGAAAAGTGAAGAAAGAATTGTAAATAAACCATGAATAATTTAAAATTAGAGGTGTATTCATCAAATTATTCGTAAATACATACTCTACCCTTTGTGGCCCACCATTCATCTGGTGCTGCAACAGTCTGCTTGACTGGATCCCATCCGAGACCAGTCTCTTTCTCAACCATCCTTGCCCAAATGCCGAATTCTTGTTTCAAATTATCCCATATATTTTTCATTTGTTTCTTCTCATAATTGAGTCCCGTTTGCTTATTAAATTTATCAAGAATATTAGTCCAACTTTTTTTGGTGAAATGTATGTGAGGTCTATTATCTGTATCAATTTCCTCAACACACACTTTCAAGAAAATCTCTGAATTAATTTCATTCCATTTTTCCTGACTAGTGGCCTTGGGAGATAGTATCCATGCCATTGTTGTAATGAAGCAATCAAATGTCTATAACAAAGCTGTTATTTGATATGCCAAATTTATTTGTGTAGGCAACTTCATGAAGTTTTAAACTAATCTCATAGAATAATATGTAACTACTTGTAGAGATGCAATTTAGTTTAAAACCATTAAAGGGTGTTTAGCCACACATATAACATTCAAAAGTAAGAGCAAAAGCAGTTCAGCCACACATATAACATTCCAGCACGGGGGTTTGTTCTTGTTGAAAAAAAATTATCAATAAGTTCAAATGAAAACATTAAATTTTGCTCTTGTTGCAAAGTAGGCAATGCCACAAATTAAAATATTCAAATCAATTGTCTATTGCTAAAGTCATTAGCATTTTCAATTAATGTTGCTCTTGTTGGTTGGCTGGCTTCCATAATAGGCTTTATAGCTTTGAATTCTTATGAACTTGCAATGTAAGCAATTCCTTTTTCTACCAAATAAAGCATACAGTAATGCCTACTTACTTCAATTATTATAAACTATTACACATGAAAACTTAAAAAAAACTCCTATCCATATTGTTAAATATTTCAGATTTGTTATTAAACAATGATACAATACTTTAAATAACGAAGGTAAGTAACTAAATTCATATTGCTAGGATATTGACAACCAAAAATCAAGATCTTTTTTATTTATTATGTTGTGCCTTACAGATTTCATTTCAGTAACCCTCTCTTCTAAATAAAAATAAAAAGAAAAGAAATGGAAATTAGTCTTTAGCAGACAGCAAAGCAAAAGGATGAGGTTTTAATATCTGAATATCATGTGGAATCCTTATTAACTGGTCTTCAATAACCTTATAATAAAAAGTTAAAAACTAAATTGAGTGATGGGTCCCACATGCAAATTCCACGTTGGTGAGCTACCTTGTTTGAATGACCAAGTTTGAAATATTAAAGGTTTAAGCCTATGAAACTTCTGGGAATTTACGTATAAGCATGCTTGTAAATCTTTATTTGTATTTCAAATTTGGTCAAAAAATTTCTCAACTAGACGCACCCAGAGAAGAGTTTGATTTGATTTCTATCCTGCCCAAGCATTAACTATATATGCAGATCCCTCAATTTAATAGCTAATCCAGACTGGTCTTATCAGATCAAACTCCACTCATTCTTCAAAGTTATTTGATTGCTTTGCAATTGTTGCTATTAGCTTTTGTTATTTTAACTATACTAGTTATATTTATAAGAATGAGTGTGTGTGGTAGGGGGACTCCTTCCTAATCACAACTGGTACGGTCCCAATGAAAGTGTCTCTTAGCTGGTTTACAGAATAAGGAAAAAGGAATAAAAAAACAGCCACTGTCATAACTCCAAGAGTGAATTGCCGTAACTGCTCAGGATGTTCTTTGTTGAGTTGACTGGCTTTAGTTCAGACAGCTGAAATAGGATCGTAACCCGCACCCTTTCGCAGGGGTGGGGATTCAGACCGATGGTGGGGGCAAAATTAACATAGTGACCAGGTAGGGGCAACATTTTTTTAGTGTGTGCATCGCATACCCATAGTGAGTAATAGATAAAAATGAAAGCATATACAACCATATGACGATATCATAAAAAACAGACTATATACATGACAAATATAAACTTCAAAAATCTTGGGAATAGGCAACACCCAACAACTCCAGAATATAAAACAGACTTGCTAGAATAAAAAATAAGCTGGAAAAGATTTCAAAAACCCAGAATTCCAGGGAGATAGATTGGCACTGTTCATAAACCCAGAATTCCAGGAAGAAAGAGCGAGTACCTGAGGCGACAGGGCTGAATGATTCTAAGGTAGCAACGATTGTCGTCGTTCGTCTTCGAGAGAACGATAGTCAAGTCAGCGGCTTGTCGTTTGAGGTGGAAGAATGGAAGAAGGGTTGTTGAGGTAGAAGGGTGGGTGAAGGGTTGTCGAGGATATAGGGCAATTTTTGTTAAAGGTTATTCTCTCTCCTCTGTCTCTTCTCCTTATATGGAGAAGTCAAATTTTTTAACTTCTCCAGAATGGAGATTTTTAACTTACTCATTGACTTATTCTTTTTAATTAGCTTAAACTAACAGTTACAATTTCATTATAAGGCATTATTTTTGAATATAAGTAACTTATTTTAAAAATAAGCTGAAACAAAACAGCCTATAAGTTTAGGAACATAAGACCCACTTTTAATCCGATAATTTTGTCATTTATGTTTTAAAAATTTTAATTTTATCTTTTTTAATTTAAAAAAAATACAATTATCATCTTTGACCTTAACATCATTAACTATTTAGACGACAATTATTAATGTAATGTTTAGATAGAATACAATACATATGTGTACTAGTTAATTAGTTGATGGAGTGGACAAAGGGACTAGGTGAACCTCAACTTCTATTATCTTGCCAAAGACATAGATATATAGTGATCCAAAATAATTTTTTATCTATTGTTTGTTATGTTAATAACAACAAGAGATATAATGTGATCCAAAATAAGGTAATTTCTATGCTACTTAGCTTTTGATTTTTTTGATTTTAGTTTTTTAGTTTCTTTATTTTTTTATAATTTTCATTTTAAGAAAATTTAAAAGGATATAAAAAAATTTTAAAAAATGAAAAACAAAAAAAATTAAAAGAATTCTTTTACTTTTTCTTTATTTTTTTAATTTATTTTTAGTACTTGTGTTATGAAAAAAAAAATTTACTTTATTTTATTTTTTTAAAATTTTTTAAATTAAAAAAAATTATAAGAAAAATAAAAAACCAAAATAACACAAATCAAAAGTTACTCATAGAGTATTGCTACTCCAGTAGCATAGCAATGCTCTTTCTATCCTACTCCAGGAATATTTATATTCTTGGAGTAGGTTTTCATTTTTATATTTATATTTATATTTATATTTATGTTTATGTTTTTTCAATTTTTTTAGATTCCTTAAAATTATTTTTAAAATAAAAATTAAAAAATTAAAAAACACAAAAATATAAATATAAAAAATGAAAACCTACTCTAAGAGTATGGATACTCTTGGAGTAAGATAGAAATATCATGCAAATCTGAATTTCAAGTTCAAATTTTTTATACCCTATATAAGGAACCAAAACCAAGATTTAGAGAAGTAAAAGGGTTTGGAAGTTCTAGAGAGAAGACAATGCACTTCCGTTGATCTGTTCGAATAACAGGGGCTCTATTTTTTCTTTATTATCATATGAGCATTTTCTTTTTCTTTGAAAAAATATATTTAGGAGGCTAATAAAGACAAGCAAAGAATTATTACGATGCATAACAATTGAATTCATTAACCATTATTAAGCAAAATAGAGTCGCAATTGTACACACAAATTTCACATTAATTGAATATAAAATCCCAAATTGCAAGTCTAGGGCAGCGAACGCTCATGATTTAATTGCAAGTTTGAGGGATGGGTATGAGACATAGTGTGAGAAAAGAGGAGTGCAATGCTTATGAGGTCAGAAACAGAGGATAGCCATAGCAAGGGCAATAGTGAGGAACCCAAGGGTGTTGCTGCTAGTTGAGGCAATGAGCACGCTTGATAGCGAGTCAGAGAAGGTGGCGCAGGAGGCAGTGGAGTGGATGATGGTGGGGAGGACGAGCATGGTCGTGGCACTTAGGCTGAGCACCTTCCAGAAGTGTGATGTGATAATAATGTTGGATAAAGGGAAGGTGGTGGAGAAAGGGACCAACTCGTCCTTAGTGGCGAAAGGACAAGGTGGAGTTATTACTCTCTGCTTAGTCTTGATAGGAGATCCTCCAACTTTGCCCACTCCATCAATTAATTAACCAATCAACATGTGCATTGTGTTCCACCTAAGAGCTACGTCAGTAATTTCCATCTGAATAGTTAATGGTGTTAGGGTCAGGAACAATAATGATACATTTTTAAAATATAAGGGACATGATTGAAACCCCTGAAATATAAAAGACAAAATTGAAACATTCTTTAAATATAAGGGACAAAAAGTATACTTTCAACAATCCCCATATGTTAGCAAGGTATATAAAAGTTTGAACCATATCTTAAAGGGGTGTTTGGTAGGATGATTCTTTTTAGTTTCCTAGGAACCTCAATTTGGGAAATTCCATGTTTGGTACACATTTTCTAAAAAGCATTCCCAAGAAACTAAGGCCCTGTTTGGTTCTGTTTTTAAAAATGATTTTTTTTTGTTTTTTTTGTTCTACGAGAACAAAAAAACTCGTTTGGGTAACTGTTTTCATCAGTTGTTTTTAAAAACAGTTTTTCGAAAACAGTAACTAGAAAGCAAAAAAAGAAAAACAATTTTTTGTGTTTTGACTTGTTTTTGTCATCTGTTTTCTAAAAAACACGAAAAATAACCGATAAAAAATATTTTTATCCAAACAAGTTTTTTGTTTTTTTGTTCTATAAAACTATTTTTTAGAGTTGTTTCCAAAAACTATTTTAAAAAACAATAAAATAAAAACCGTTCTAAACAGCCCCTAAGATTCCCAAGAACGATTTTTGACAAGCTTTCCCACCAAAACATTTCCTTGGAAGGGGTGGTATTCTTAGATTCTCATTCCCATAGACATGAAAAAGTTTTCTAAATATAAAAAGCTCATTTTATCCTTGTCTCATGTATATACATTTTTCTAGTTATTATAAATATTTAAATATCAAAATATTTAATAAAAATAAAATAAATATTATTTATATTAAAATTATTAAAATTATAAAATATATATGAAAATAAAAATTATTTAATAAATATATATAATAAATAAAAATTATATAAATAAATAAAATGAACAAAAGCTTATATTAATTATTATAAATATCAAAATGTTTAAAAAATATAGTAAAATAAATATTATTCATATTAAAATTATTAGAATAATAAAAAATATAATTATAATAATAAAAAATATAATTATAATAATAAAAAATATAATTATATAAATTGACTTACATTTGACATTTATCAATTATTAGATATGAAGAAGTAAGTGGAAAAAATGAATGGTTGTTCAAGGATACTTTTGAGAAAAATAATAAACATTCCCAAGAAAGTTTTACTCCAAACATGATAATAAAAGATTTTTAGCGTCAAAACATGATGGCCGAAAAAAAGGCACATCATCATGACCTTAAGGTGATAAAAGGGAAAAACACAGAGATTAAAAAAATGGAGTCACCACCAATTAATTAGAAGGATAATTGGGATTATTTAAAAAACCAAACACTAGCCTTTGAAATCTGGGAAAGAGTTCGGGAGTCTAATTACGCGTAGGGAAGGTGTTAGGTACCCCACAATGTCCATATTTAAGGATGGTTACCCTATATCATTTATGCTTAAATTCATTGATCTTTAACTACCCTTTTTTTTGTTTACATGACGAAGGAAAGATAGAGGATGAAAGAGCTATATGAAAGAACCAGATCTATCTTACTAGGTAAGTGCCTACATATCCCAACAGGGATCAAGGTCAACGTAGTTCAATAGTGTTTGATAAGGTTGTGCTTAAGAAAGATATATAGTTAATTTCCTAAGATGATAATGTTTTAGATTTACTTAGGGACGGTATATGATCTCATCCCTAAGGTGGAAACTATTTTGGATAATGCGGGAAAGAGCTAGATATGTCTTACTGTGTAAGTGCACACGTATCCCAAAAGAAATCAAGGCCAATGTAGTTCGAGGTTTGTTTTGATGAGACTTTGCCTAAGAAGGATACATGATTTCTTCCCTAAAGCAAGAACCATTTTTATATAATGTGAGAGAATAATTGATCTCCACACAAAATCTTTAGAAGATAGGACATTGTGGAGGCACTTGGTCCTCATCGAAAGTTATAAAGAATTGGACATTGTGGAGGCACATGGTCCTCACCTAAAGCCATAAAGAATTTAAACATTATGGAGGCAATTAGCCCTCACTCAAAGCCATAAGGAATTGGACATTATGGAGGCACTTGTTCCTCACCCAAAGCCATAAGGAATTGGACATTGTGGAGGTAGTTGGTCCTTATCCAAAACCATAAGGAATTAGACATTGAGGAAGCACATGGTTCTCACCCAAAGTCATAAAGAAATAAGACAATATAGAAGAATAAATCTCCATATAAAGCTTAACAAAATGCGAGAACAATTCTTCACATAATGTTTATGAAGAAATAAGGCCATATGGAAATATGAATTTTCACATAAAGCTTGACAAAATAGGAGAACAATTCTCCACATAATGTTAATGACTAAATAAGACAACATGGGAAAATAAATCTCCATATAAGGCTTGACAAAATGGGAGAACAGTTCTCCATATAATGTTTATGAGGAAACCAAGATAATATGAAAGGCTATATCTCCACATAAAACTTGACAAAATGGGAGAAAAATTCTCCACAAATGTTTAAGAAGGGATGGTGATCCTTGAAATCACCTTTGAAGGAAGAGAATAATTTTTGGGACAAATTAAGAAAGAAAGAATGTATCTTGCTTCATTAGCACTCTTTTCTTGTCAATTTTGGGCACAATGATTTTGACTTTAAGATAATTGCCAATCAGAAGTCTATTTAGTCCTTTGGAACCTTTTCCATTCAAATACATTTCATTTAAATTGGATCTTTTAAAAACTTTGGTTAAATGGACCTTTGGGACCCAATTTTAAACTTTCATTTGAAATCACATTATTAAAGTGGGTTTTGGGCCTTGGTTCCACTTGTTTACAAACTGTTTTCTAAGAAAAGAACCTCAAAACATTCATTTTGTTTTAAGCATATTGAGAACTCATTTAATTTATTTTCAAAAGGCCATTGAAAACTTAAAGATTGGAAAAACCCTTCTTTTATTTTTGTTATTTTCTCAAAAGAAAGACAAGGTGCATTGGACACCTTCCATGATATTATCAAGGGCTTGAAAGTAAATAAAAGTAATAATCAAATACAATAAATAAATAAAAAATGAAAATAACAATAAAAAAACAAAAAAATGATGACTTATGCCTTGCAATAGGAAAAGGGGAACCAAAAAAATGAAAATTAATGATAATAATAATGATAAATGGGGAAAAAATTCCAACAATTAAGAAAAGAAAATCAAATACCACATGAACCAATAAATATATAGAAAATACAAGATAAGCTTGGGGATATTTTATGTTTCACACCAACTCACACAAGACACAATAAAAAACTCAAAAGTGAAAAGAAAATCAAATACCACATGAACCAATAAATATATAGAAAATACAAGATAAGCTTGGGGATATTTAATGTTTCACACCAACTCACACAAGACACAAAATAAAAAACTCAAAAGTGAAACTCCCTAACCGTAAACATGATTCCAATTTTTGTGAAGGAAATGGAATATAACATTCTAACTTCACTATGACACCCAACAACAACAAAGAGTTGAACTAAATTTAGTCTTGACACTATTTAATTAAAATAAACATTTCAAAATATCAAACAGTATATAGAAATTAAACCAAATTTGAACTCAACATTTTGATCAACAATAACTCATTCAAATCATCAAGCAATCACCAAAAATAATTTAAAATAACATAAAAAAGCAACCAAAAACAATTTTAAAATAACATATTAGAAAAATCAACAACCAGAAACAGTAAAACACAAGAAAAAAATAAACAAAAACAATTTTAAAATAACATATTAACAAAATAGCAAACAAAAATAGTAAAAAACAAATGAAAAATAGCAAATAGAAACAATAAAAAAAAAACCAAACAAAAACAGTTTTAAAATAACATATTAGAAAAAAGAAAAACAACCAAAAACAGTAAAAAACAAGAAGCAAAAACAATAAAAAAACAACCAGTAATAAATAAAAAATAGATTAAAAAACAAAACAAATAATAAGAAAAACAAAACCAGTAACAAATTAAAAACAATATAACTAAATTTGAGACAAGCAAATACCCCTTTGCTCATGGATATGTCCAAGAAAATCTTGGACCCAAAAAATCTACACATCATTGTTCTCACAAAAAAAAATATAAACAAAAAAGAAAGTTGAAAGGAAAAGAAATCAACCAAAGGAGGAAAAAAGGTTACCACTCTGATGATTGAGAGCCAAGTCCTCCTATCCCTTACTTAGGTTTCTCCTTTTATGGCCACCCAACATACAACATTCAAATTTAAAATGTAAATGGCGTGAGGTGAGAAAAATGGTTGTGTGCATGAAGATGGTGTGAAGAAGAAAATAAAAGAACGGAGAGAAAAAAAAAAGAAAATGGGAGGGGGGAAGGGTGGCTGGAAGCTTGGAAGTGGAAAAAGTTGAAGAAAAAAGGGAGAGAGGAAAAAGGTGGGGGAAGTAGGACAACTAGAGAGGTGTGTGGAAAAGAGGGAGGAAGCCTTAGTTAAGTGAAGTGATGATGGGTCAATGGGAAGGTTAATGGAGATGGGTTAGGGGCTTGGATAGTTAGCTTAGGGAGAGAGGGCTTGGATAAAAGGTACTTAGGGCCCAAAACAACAAAAAAGGGAATTGGGTTAGAAATATATTTTTTGTTTTGTCATTTTTCATCTTGTATTTTATTTTTATATTTCTAATTTTTTTGTTTCCTTTCATTTTTTTTATTTTCCTTTTTGTATTTCCTTTTTGCATTTTTAATTTTTTATTGCTTTTTTATCTTGTATTTTTTTTAATTTTGTACCCTTTTTTAAAAAAATTTTTGAATAAAATATGGTGTTTACAACTGCCTTTCTTTACTTGAACAAAATAGGGACAAACCTCTACTGCTAGGTGTTTTGAAATAAGGCAAGGGACACACCTCTACTGGCAAGAGCTTCTGAAATAAGGTAAGGGACACACATCTATTGTCAAGAGTTTCTGAAATAAGGCATGGGATAAACATCATTGCCAGGTGTTTTGAAACAAGGCAAGGGACACACCTCTACTGTTGAGAGTTTTTGAAATAAGGTAAGGGATAAATCTCTATTGCTAGGTGTTTTGAGATAAGGCAATGGACATACCTCTACTGTTGAGAGTTTATGAAATAAGGTAAGGGACAAACCTATACTATCAGGTAATTTGAAACAAGGCAAGGGACATACATCTACTGGCAAGTGATTTGAAACAAGGCAAGGGACACAACTTTACTACCAAGAGTTTCTGAAATAAGGCAAGGGACACACCTCAATGCCGGGTACTTTGAAACAAGGCACGGAGCAAACCTTAATACCGGGTACTTTTAAAATAAGGCATGGGATGAACCTCAATGCTAGGAATTTTTGAAACAAAGCAAGTATTTTGAAAACGTACCTTGCACTTCCAATGAAGACTTAACCACATCATTCTCTCTCTTTGGAATCGGTTCCTTATTTTTCTTTAGGTTGCCTGTTCAATTGGGTCACTGGAATTACCTTTTCCTAATGGCTTACTCTTTCCAACAATAAGCATTAAACCTTAGTCATTCACAAAAAAATTGATACTGGCTTAAATAGTGTCAAGTAACCCATTCCTAGCTCAATAGGATGGCAAAATTAGAGACAATAAAATTTTTGCCCCATGTTGAGCTGTTTTAGCGTATGGAGTCATTGATTCTCATACTGCAATCAATATGCATCTTGTGCCCTTTGACAAAAGCTTGTCATTGGTAGCAATATTTTCTTAAAAATTTGCCCCAATTTCAATTGCTCACATTATTGTTCCAATCTCAAGTCTCTGCTTGAATGTTCGAATTCTTTAATTACGGACCCTCTTCAACTTGATGCCTTTATTTTTGCCTAAGTCGCCTTTTTGGGTTTTTAACATAGCGGCTTCCTTAATTTTTGCCTAAGCTGACATTTTGGATTTTCAACTTAGAGGGCTTTTTTCTTTTTTCTTATTCTTTTATTTATTTTTTATTTGATGAATCATTCTTTTCGAAGATAAGCACTGAGTCTTAACTTTGTAACCATCATGATATTGGTTCAGACCGAAGTAGGTTGTTTCTAGTTCTTGGAATGCCAAGCTGCTTAACACTGAAAAATTAAGGAGTGATGTTCAATTCAACTTTTATTAATCCACTCAAATCTTGTCCACTGGATATATCGATGAAGAAGTTTATTAGATGAATAAACCTCTTTTTGTGAAGCAAGTATAGTGAAAAGAGAAAGGGATTGTAAAGGCCTTATACAAATGATAGAAAGTTGAAACTCGGAGACAACGCAATATTGCCACAGTTCAATTATTGAGAAGGAAGTCTATTAGATGAATAATCCTCCCTTATTAAAGCAAGTCGATAGAAAAGCAAATGGGTTCCTTGGAGTCTGTTAGATGAACAAACTTCTTTTATTGATGCAGGTGACAGAAAAGAAAGGGATCATAACCCTTGTAGTTTATTAGATGAACTAAACCCATTTTATTAAAGCAAGAAGCAGAAAAGCCAAAGAACAATTTGCCCCAGTTGAGTTTTTCAACTTCTGTGAAGATTGATTCTCATATTGCAACTGATATGCACCCTACATCCTTGACAGAAGAATATCGTTGACTACCGTGATACCCAATAGAAAAATTGCTCCAATTGCGATTCCCCACCTTATTGCTTTGATCTCAAATTTTTTGGTTACCCGATTTATGTTGATTACGGGGCCCTTTTCAATATGATGCCCTAACTTTTACCTAAGTAGTACTTTTGTGTTTTTGACTTAACGACCTCCTTTTCTATCTTTTTAAATTTTTTTATTTACACATAGTAGCGTTGGACTGAGTGAAAATTCATTGACTTTGCTAACTCTTGCATATTTTCACTTTTCAACCTTTTTGGGTTACTCATGATCTTGGGCTTTTTGTTCTTTTTTTTTTTTGTTTCCAGATTTACTGATTTGTGTCCTCATTGTGAGAATAACTCAAACATTTTTTGCGAATTTTTTTTACTACTTCATTATGTTATTTTTCGAAGGACAAGATAAGGTAAGGTCCAACCATAATAAAAGTCAAATGGCCTCGGACTTCAGCCAAATAAGTTAAGATTGAAATTAAACAACACTCAAAAGGGTAACCATTGTGAATCAATTTTGTGTCACAGTTGTCAAGAAGCTAGTCTCCTTTATTTGGCCTAATTTGACAATCTCACTTTTCATGTTCCCCTATAATGGCATTCCCTTTGCCACTTCCTCCTTGGATGGGCGACAAATAGATATTGATGTTTAGGTCATTACAATCCAACTGGATGGTTCCATGCTTGAGTGATTTCATGACTTGCCTCTAGAATGGCCAATATATCTCTATTGTATGGCTTGATGCACTAAAGTGGTATAAACATCATGCATTGGGATTGTACCATGCAGGGTATAGGGAGTTGGATTAACTAATATTGGACTTATAAAGTGGGGATTAAGCAATTGTTTATAAAGGTTAATGTTTGACATTTGGAAGTTAGGGAATGATTAAGCATTTTTGGATGGCCTGTTTTGTGGCTCCCCTAATGTTTGACCCCAAGTGAAGCATTTCTTGCAGTGGTAGGCCACCTTTTTGTTTTTCATATTCTGAGTCATTGGTTCTAAAAACTTGGTTAGCTGCTCTTGTAATTGGTCTTAATGCTTGATGGCTTGGCTGACATGGGTCTGGCTTTTGTGTTCATCCTTTAGAGAGATTGAGAACGTTTGGTCAGAGCCTTCCTTGCAGGCACAATGATACATTTAATTTTTTTTAGTATAAACAAATCAACTTTAGTTTTTAGTATAAAACTTACCATTAGTGGTTTAGTGTCGTTCATTGAATCATTGAATCTTTTAATGAGCGGGGATTAGCATTAAGAACTTCATCCCCACCCATTCCCCTATTGAGAGTATAGTACTCCACAAAGAAGAGTATGGTTAACAATGTCCCAAGGAGGTATAAAACTGTCACATAGGTATTGTCTATTTGAAAAAAAAAAGTGCATAATTGAGCGAAAAAAAGACACACTTGAGTTTATCTTTAATGCCAATCTTTTTAGCTTCAATGATTCAAGGACTTTGACACAAAACCCCAAATTGGTAATTGAAATTGATGAGATTGTCATGCTAAAAAACAATGCAAGGTGATGCTATGAAAATCTTTCTTTGTTGTTTTTTTTTTCTTTTCATAAAATGATGCAATGAGGTGAGTAAAAATGATGATAAAGAAAGAAACAGAGATTACACTCTAAAAAACAATGTAAGGTTAGGTCATGAAAAACATTTCATTTTTTATTTGATTTTTGATTTTTTTAATGCAATGTGGTAGACAAAAGAGAAAAGGCAAAATAGGATGATAGAGAAAGATAGTAGAGAGAGAGTATGCTCTTGATTGCCTTATTTAGGTTGGCTTTAGGGAAACAAACCTATCTTAAATGGTCAAGCCCTAACTACAAGGTAGTGTCTGGGGTCAATTATCAGTGCACTAGCTTCATGGTAGGTCTATGATGATAGTAGAATGACTTTTATAATACACTGCCCCCACTGAAACAGTGAAGATATCAACTTTTTAGTACAATTACATAAGTGGACCGAGCCTCCACATGCAGCTGACTAGATAAGTGAGTTAACAATATGAGCAGAAGGTTTCATGAATATGCTAGAGAATAAATCCCACCGAGCATCATTATGCCACCTTCATTTCTAATCTAAGATTCTCATAGACCCAGGTATAAGACCCAAATGTGTGAGCAAAGGTTGTGTATGATGCACAGTGTGTGTGAAGAGCATACAAACCTTAACCCTAATTGATTTATTCAACAACAACCCCAAAACAGCATAATAAAGCAATTAAAGGTTGTTTACCTTAGGGTGTAAACAAAATATCGCAACTATAGTTATTTACCCTAGGGTTCTAACAAAGCATGCCATTATGGAAAGTGATTTAAACAAGTACACACAGAAGTGCCATAAAGTAGTTAATCACAAATGCTAAAGCAGTATGAAGCAAATAATTACAACATGTTGAAGCAAGTAAATAATAATTATAACAACGAAGAGGGAGGGGATAACAAACCACAAGTAAAGTACAAACAAACTAATAAGGGGTTGACTCTCTAACTATCCCTAGTAGAGTAACCAAATTGTCACAAATGATGGCCCAAAAAAAGGCACATTGTCATGACCTTAAGGCACAAAAGAGAAAAATACAGAGATTAAAAAAATAGAGTCACCACTAAGTATAACTGGGATCCTTTGAAAAACCAAACAATGGTCCTTGAAACTAGAGAAAGGGTTCGAGAGTCTAATTAAGCATAAGGAAGGTGTTTGGCATTCTGCAACGGCCATCCCTAAGGATGGCTACCCTAGATCGTTTGTACTTAAATTCATTAAACTTTAATTATCCCCTTTTTTTGATTACGTGATAAAGAAAAGATAGAGAATGAAATAGCTAAATGAAAGAACCATACCTGCCTTACTGGGTAAGTGCCTACATACCCTAATAGGGATCAAGTTCAATGTAGTTTGGGAGTGTTTAGTAAGGTTGTGCCTAGGAAAGATATATGATCAATTTCCTAGGGAATATAGGACTTTAACCCAAAGTCATACAGAATTTGGACATTATGGAGGCACTTGGTCCTCACCTAAACCCATAAGGAATTAGACATTGTAGAGGTACATGGTGCTCACCCAAAGCTATAAAGAATTTGGACATTGTGGTGGCAATTATTCCTCACCCAAAGAATTGGACATTGTGGAGGCATATGGTCCTCACTAAAAGTTATAAAGAAATAAAATAATATAGAAGAATAAATAATCATTTAAAGCTTGACAAAATGGGAGAACATAAGGAATTGGATATTGTGGAGGCATATGGTGCTCACCCAAAGCTATAAAGAATTTGGACATTGTGGTGGCAATTGTTCCTCACCCAAAGCTATAAGGAATTGGACATTGTGGAGGCATATGGTCCTCACTCAAAGCTATAAAGAAATAAAACAATATAGAAGAATAAATCTTCATATAAAGTTTGACAAAATGGGAGAACATCCCTACTATTTTATTAAAAAATTTCAACCCAGCCCATCAGTTTGGTTAAGTTGATCGATTTGGTCTGGTTAGTTTCGTTTTTGAACAGCCTTACTATTAAATGTTACCTTCACATTTGGATTGTTGAGAAGTTGGATAGAAACCAAGAAGTGCTTGATAGAAAGTACATATAGTACATCGCAGAGCAAGAGAGTTTTTCCATATGTCATCTTTAGTTGAACCTTTTCTTTCGAGCATAAGGACCTTGCTACAGTCTCCATGTTACACTGCTTATTTTCCTTCATCCATTGGTGTGAAAGAGGAAAATGATTCAATGTTTTGCACAAATGTGCCTTGTGATGCCGAAGTCCACAGCCCAACCATTTCTTTCTTCACCATGTAGACTTTGAACATGACCGCTTCTTTGTCAAGGATGATGATCCTTTGTAATTGTCTCTTTTTTTCAAGAGTAAATTAAGGCCTGTTTGGAATGAATTTTAAAAACTGTTCGTTTGTTGTTTTAATCTATGAGAACAAAAAAAATTGTTTAGATAGATGTTTTCATAACTTGTTTTTTAAAAAATGTTTCCTAAAACAATGACTAAAAAACAAAAATAGAGAACAACTTTAACATATTTTGGCTTGTTTTTGTTCATTATTTTCTAAAAAACACAAAGAGCAATTTAACCAAGATAGTTTTCATTAAAAACCCACTCACCATTCAATTCTCCATATATACCTGAGTAACTTCTTTTTCCATTCAACAAGACGATGCTTCCATTCTCAAAATCCTTAACATGCAGCACAAGCAGTCTCTATCTTCGTCCCTCTCCCATCAGTCAGCTGCCTCAAAATTTGATTTTGAAATGGGTAAGCACTTATTTTGTGTATCTTGACAGATTTGAGGTTTTTCTTCAATTGTGTTTTATTTCTTTTTTTTTTTCAAATTTTTTTTCTGTGTGTTAGGCAGTTTACATGGAGATGATTTTTCTTTGTATGTTCAAGTTTGAGTTTTTTTATTACAGTGCAAGGTTAAACATGAATTAGTGAACTGAAAGTGATTATTTTTTGTGAACCATATCATGGAGTGCATAACATATAGATAGATGCTGAAAACAAAGTGAAGTTTAGAATATTGTAGACTGCAACTTTTCTAGCATGACAGATGAAGTAGAATCCTAGAATGAAACTTCTACATTAAGTCTTAAAAATGGTTGTAGAAAGCAAATGGACTTTAAAACCAACTAGAGGGTATCCCTATCTTAAGGCAGAATAGGGCAACCACAAAATTAACAATCTTACTTCAATGCCCTCTTTAGGACCATTTAGTGCACCTTTGAGATTTCTTGATACATCCTAAACTTAAGTAATTCCATTTAAGCTTCCTAATGCGAGCAATTATCCATTATAGCTAAAAGCTAAACTAGATATAAGACAATAACAAGTTTCTTGGCAATACAAAACCTTAGCCCTTGAGTAGTTATAACTCTATAATTAGCTATAGCTATGATGGATAGTTGCTTGCATGATTCTATATCTTGAAAATGTGCACATAATAACATTATATAATTAAATGTTATATAATTATCTTTGTGATCTATTGAAACTTTTATAGAAATTTATGATATTTCATGCTTCCTATAATTATCTTTGTGACCTGCTGAAACTGTCCATCTAAAACTTTATTAGTTATAACTCTATAATTATACTCAATAGTTACTATCCACCCATTAGTAGATTTTGTGTAATGTGAAAATCTTGATTAGTTATTTTGGGGGGGGGGGGGGTGGTGGATAGTTGTTCCCTATTGACCTTAGTAGGATAATGTAGCCTTCAAATTTTATAGATGGCAAGTCAAGCCACTGAAAATGAAGAAGCTGTGTGGGCCTTTACTATTGAAGCAATTTATATAAAAGTTTTAGTGGATCAAGTTAACAAAGGAAACTAGAAAAATGGAATATATACCCCTAAGATATGAAGAATAATCTTGAATGAGGTAAACCAAAAAGGTGGACGAAATTTAAGCTTGAAACAAATCAAGCAGAAATTTAACAGGATAAGGTTGAAGCATCGTCTGTTCTCCAACCTTAGTCAGCATATTGGCTTAGGGTGGGATGTTAAAACCAACATTATTACAGCTGATGATGTTGTATAGAATGCTTATTTAGCAATAAATTTTTAAATTTTTTAGTTTCTTTACATAATATTTATAATGTATGTACATACTAATATTTGATTGTATTTTTTGTTTCAGAAATAACCTGAAGCTCACCAATTCCACATAAAAGGACGTGACCATTTCGAACTATTGGGGATTATTTTTAATAGAAGCATTGCTACTGGTGTCCTTCATCATGCCTCTACCACAGACCCTCCAAATTCAGATGAAAAGCAACAGATTGACAATGAATACATAAATGTTGGAGTACATATAGATTTTGAGGGAAATGGCAAAGAGGAAGATGTTGTACAAAATACTAATCATATTTTACATAGTGGAAAGAGAACAACAACTATGCCTAAACACAAGTTAAAGAAATATCGTAAAGATAGAATAGGAGAGGCTTTAATAGCATGAGGTGAATCTGCCAGGGTCAAGATGGAGTTATCCCTTGCAAAGGCCAAGCGATATAGGTCGGGTAAAAGTATTGATGCAAGTGTCACATTGGTTGACTATTCTCAACCTAGATGTGTGGAAGTGCTGAGTGAAATGGAAGATATTACCAATCAAGTATATCTTGAAGCTTTAGAGAAATTTACCAGTGAAGATTGGTGCATGATTTTCTTAACCATGCTTATGGATAGGAGACAGGCATGGTTAAATAGTCTTGTTTAAGGAGTTTTGATGGATTGAATTATTTACATGCTATGAAACTTTTTAAGTTAACGGTTACTTTATGACTTTGCCTTTCGGATATTTTTTAGATGCTTTGTATAGTTTGTGACTTTTTAAGTGCTATGAAACTTTTTAAGTATACTATTTTTTTATGAGTGTGCCTTTTGGATGTGTTGTTTGAAGATAATTTTTGATTAAATAGTTACGGAATATTTGAGGATAATCATGCTTACATATATTATGATGAATTAATGTTTACTTACATATATATATATATATATATATATATATATATATATATATATATATTTTATGAACTCATAAATTAATTGAGGTTCCTTTAATCCAAACCTCCAAGTTGCTCTATTACAACAATTGGTACATATAAATCAAGTTAGAGGCAGATATGTTGGTCCAGCGACAGCAGGAAACATAAATTCATAATTGAAAAAAATATATATCATGAAAACCACAAATCAAGAACCAGTTAAATAGCAGCCTGGGAGCCTTACACTAACAGATCTACAATTTGAAGGCATCAACCTTCCACTATCTGTACAGTAAATAACTCTTGTATATTATATTAACTCAAACGGTTATCATTTGATCTTTCACATGATGCTCTTCATTATTTGGTTAATTATCACAGGTTGCATTAGAGACGATCCTGTGAACAAGTACGTGATTGACATATTCATAAAAAGCTAAGGGAAAAGAAAATCGTTCAGTCACATCATTATGGAAATCTACCTACCGGGCAGTTCTTTTGCGATCAACTGTAGAGGAAAAATACCAACTTTATATTAAAATAAAGGGTTCAATATCTCAATGAATCCGTCACAAACTCT
>JASKGM010056240.1:0-18770 GCA_034509205.1 Ceratonia siliqua | reverse complement strand
CCACCCTCATTGCAGACCCATCCCAAGTTTATTGATAAGCCCTCACTGAAGGCGGAGGAAAAACCATGGTTACACTTAAAGCAACCGGGAGATTAACAAATAAAGAACACAAATACCTCCTAAAAGCCAAACCAAAAAAACCAAGAAACAAAATAAACAAAACTAAACAAGCCTATATAAGACACAAAGCTAAAACAGGTCCAAATAAAACAAAAACAACCTCTAAACAGGCCAAATGACATGGACAGATCAAAACCAACAAAACAAACTCAAGCTCTAATCTACGGCAATCCCAAATTATCAGTACGAATAATGCCTTTTATATATCTCAGTAAATGGTTTATATCATTGTAGATGATATTCCATTGAAGCTCACCCTGTTTGGCCAAATAATCAGCTACTTGATTTCCTTCCCTATATAGACGCACTACCTGAAAATTCATACCTTGAAGCTCGGAGACAAGTTCCCCCCAATAGTCCCATAGATACCAAAGCGTACACTTATTTTTGAGAAACCAATCCACTACAATAATAGGATCACTTTCAATAATCACATTATAGCAAGATAAAGTTTACAAATATGGATACCTTCCAAAATAGCTCTCAATTATGCACCATTGTAAGTACCAATATTGAAATAAGTTGAGTACGCCCCTTTAAGATTACCATATTCATCACGCACAACACCCCCACCTCCTGAAGTGCCTGGGTTATTCCAAAAACTCCCATCACAGTTTAGTTTCACCCAACCACTCGGCGGCTTCGACCACAGCACAAGCTTACAATTCTTGATAACAGGGTCGAATTTATCAACATGAAGCACTTTGAAAAAATGTCTATCCTGAATCGATTAAGGCATGCAGCATTTAACTTGGCCGGCCAGAATAGTCACCCACATCTGGATTGATATCCATGCATGATCTTCATTTGCTAGCTCCCCCTCCATTCTAGCCTTTACATCTCCGACTCCATAGACACCAAGTGATGAGACAAGGTAATAAACCTGTGAGGGTCCTAGTAATAAAAGTCTTTTTTGCTAAGCACATCCAAGCTGAAAATCTGGATTTCCAAGAAACAAAACCCATACACGACACATTTAAAAGAACACTAGCATGCTCCCAGATATTATAAGTAACCTGACCATCAGCTAAAACATGATTAATATACTCCCGATTTCTCTGCCTGCAACAATCGCAAGCCGAGGCTAAAGAAATACCTTCCTTCTGAATCCTTTCATCCACTGCCAAACTGTTAAACCAAGCTTTCCAAATGCACATAGAGATTTTCTTCGACAAAGCTGCATGCCAAATCCACTAATGCCAATGCAACGACTCCCCTTTTTTTCTTGATATCTCCCAAGCCGATGCTGTGGTAAATTGACCATCTGAATTTGGTTTCCAAATACAGTATTCCATTCCCGATTCACCCAACAATCTCTAACACGTAATTGCTTATTAGAAATGTCTGTGAATCTAGTAGAAAGAGGTCTTGAGGCCAACCATCTGTCAAACCAAAAAAAGGACTTTCCACCCCTCAATAAAATTTACACATTTTCCATAACTTCAGGTATATTGGCAACAATCGACCTCCAAAATCGCGAATTAGTCACCTTTTGACAGTTAGACAAAAGGTGACCATCCTTTAAATATTTAGCTCTGAAGAACTTAGCCCACAAATTATCAGAAGTCAGGATCTTATAAGTAAATTTCATATGTAGAGATTTTTGAACTTCTCTAAAATCCCTTAATCCCAAACCACCTTCATTAATAGGTTTACAAACTTTCAACCAGGCTTTCCAATGTGTCTTACGTTTAACGTCCACCATCCCCCATAAGAAATTTGCCAATATAGAATTAATACGAGCAATAGTCACCTGAGGAACATTAATCACAGATAGCATATAAAGTGGCATACTGGACAACACATGTCTCAAAAGAATAAGTCTCCCTCCTTGTGATAAAGTGTTAATCTTCCAACCAGCCACTTTTTTCGTATTTTTTCAACCAAAGGTTCAATGATATGTGAAGTGAGTCTTCCACAAATAAGAGGAGCACCCAAATAGATCACCAGGAAATTCTCTTCCTTAAAACTTGTCAGTCTCAATAGACCTCTTTTCCTAATAGGAGTGATGGATTTAGAAAAAAATAGGCCAATTTTTCTGCACTGATCTTTTGGCCCGACCATCTTTCATACAAAGAGAGAGTATCCACCAAAATTTTAATGGATCTTTTCTTTCTCGTAACAAAACTTAAAAGAAAATCAGCATATCATAAATGAAAAATCAAAGGAGCTCCCAGAGGGAGAGAAAATCTATCAATTTTTCCTGAGTAATCTTGTCAAAACATCCTCCATAACAATAAATAGATAAGGCAATAAAGGGTCACATTGCCAAAGACCTCGAGAAGATTTAAAGAACTCCTTAAAAGTCCCATTCATCATCACCAGGAACCAAGGAGGCTTAACACATTCACCTATCAACTTACAAAAATTTTTCGAGAAACTAAACGCATAAAGAACCTTCAATAGGAAACCCCAGTCCACTTTATCATAAGCTTTGGCCTTACTAATTTTCAACATCACATTGCCCCTTAAAATCTTTTTGTCAAGGGAGTGAACCATTTCCTAAGCAAGCATTATATTTTCAAAAATACTACACCTCGGGACAAACGCAACTTGTTCATGAGAAATCAACTTATAAAGCACCCGAGCCGAACGCCTTACAATGATTTTGGAAAAAATCTTATAGGCTACCAAACACAAACTAATAGACCGGAATTTATCAAAAGAGGTTGGGTCAAGCACTTTAAGAGTAAGAACAATAAAGGATGAAGAGTAGAAATTGGGAAGCACCGAACCTTTGAAAAGATCTCCAGCTACCTCAACCACATCATTTTTAATAATCTCCCAACAAGAGGTGTGGAATTCCTCACCGAAACCATCAGGTCACGAGCTGCTTTGCTTGGGAATAGAAAAAATGGCTTCTTTCACTTCACTTTTTGTAGGTTCAAGCTCAAGCATATGATTCTCCTCATCCGTAATATCTTTGTTAATGATATTTGCAGGGTAACATTGCCCCCCGTCAACTTGAGATGAAAGCATATCTCGGAAATACTGTGCCGCTTCAATATAGACTTCCTCAGCATTTTCCAAAATACTTCCATCCACAAGTTTCATCTTCCCAATATAACTCTTTTTGCGCCAATGGTTAATCACCTCCCTAGAACTGTTCCTTTAAGTAGAATAGTATTAAAACCTTGTTTTTTAACAAAACACACATAAGGATGAAACTCAAAGTAGACTTGGTTATCCTTCACAAACCAAAAACTAAAATTCCCTCATTCTTTTTTTTTTTTTTTTTGCTCAAACAAAAAAAATATCTTTTTTTAGGTTGACTTAAATACAATTTTAATTTTTTTAATTAGATCACATTATTTTTAATTTAAACAATATTGTTCTTCTATATTTTTTAAATTTTCAATTAAGTCCTTCCATTATATTAACATACACAAACTTCTTGTTGTTCACATTGTGTAACTATTTGACAAATTATTAAATGAACTCAAGCTGAAAATATCAAAAAAATGAGAGGAGAAAATAAAATTATGTGCATAATTCGTAATATTACTTAATAATATATCAAATAATCACTCCATATGAATAACAATAGGAGCATATATACTAATTATTAATTGCAATATAATCATTTTATGAGTGAAAGTATGATAAAAGGACATAATTAAAACTTTTTAAATTATAAAAATATTACATTATTTAAATTAAAAGTGTGGGAAACAAAATGAAGTGAGAGAAGTATGTGCGTATATGAGTATATACTTTTAACTTTAAGGCATATTGATACACAAGAATAGCTAGTCAGTGCTGCCACATCACTTAAAAGGCCAAGGAAGCTACTAGCGTGGCTCAAGGATTATGAGAAGTCAGACTTAATGTGTGCTTAGCTGGTTTTAGTAGGAGTCCTTTCTATTATTTTAACTTATAGAAATGCAAGTGATTAGCACTTGGTAGTATTATGAACCTTAGTTTCAGGCTTTATAAGCATGCATTGCATTTTTTTATGGAATCTACGAAAAACTTCCCAATTATTTTTCTCTTTCTCTTTTCTCTAGGAGGAGCATACCTTGAATTCTGCATTCTTTGTTAAATTTTTGGTGTTTTCATTAAGAGGATCTGCCATGGCCGATCAATCTAGAGCTTACATCACCCAAGCTCTGGAAGACTATTTGAATCAATTAGCAAACCTTGATGAACATTTCAACTCATTTGGAACCATATTGAAGGAAATTAGTCTGAAGCCTACATCAGTCGAAGGAAGGTTGGAATAGAATTTGAGAAATTTGGCTGTAGAGGCGTCTGGTTCGATTTCATCATCTGCGATACGAAATGATCAAGGACTACTAAACACTGTTAACAATAATCTTCCACTAAGAGCCATGAAACTTGATGTTCCACGCTTCGATGGAATAAACCCACGTGGTAGGATCTTTAAGGCTGCACAATTTTTTGATTTCCATTCGACACCAGATCCACAGCTATTAGTGATCTCCCTTTTTCACATGGATGATGATTCTCTCCATTGGTATCAATGGATGTACCGTAATGGTTTGCTTCCATCGTGGCAGGAGTTTCTTTGGGCATTATTAGTATGCTTTGGACCATCTGAGTATAGAGACAGACAAAGAGAATTGGCTAAGTTGGTGCAAACGACCAATGTGGCTGAATACCAGTCTCGGTTTGAAGCCTTGGCTAATCAAACCATGGGGGTACCATCCTCTTTCCTCCAAAGTTGGTTTGAATTAGGGTTAAGGAGTGATATCCAAAGAAAAGTGAGAGCTATGCAACCTAAAACCTTGATCCAAGCAATTAATTTGACCAAATTGATGAAACATAAATTCAATGATCAAGGATTCTGAAATGTAGCTTAGAAACAAATTCATAATCCACTGAACAAAATTCAATGACCAGGCAATCCTGGACTATTACCTACACTAAAGAATGGACCAGATTATCACTAATTATTGTTATGAGTTCTAATATTCTAGTGAAAAAGCTTACTACTGCTGAGATGTTAGAAAGGAGAAAAAAAGGATTATGTTTTAATTGTGATGAAAATTTTGGTAAAGGTCATTGTTGTAAGGCCAAATTATTTGTTCTAATGTTGGAAGATGAAACTGAAAAGGATGGTAATTAGTTACCATAGTTAGAAGCGAATTTAGAAGAAACACTTGAAATAGAAGAGGCTCAATCGGCCATTAGTTTACATGCTATGACAGGGTAACATTTCCCTAAGACATTAAGGTTTACAGGAATTATTAGTGGGCATGAAGTGCGAGTATTAATTGATGGGGGATCAACACATAACTTCATCCAAGAGAGACTAGTTCAGCACCTCCAATGTCCAATTCAACCTTCAAAACACTTCATAATGTTAGTGGGTAATGGAGTATCTCTAGATTATACTGGTTTATGTCCTCAGCTTCACCTTCAAATTTAACAGTATGCTTTTTCAGTGGATTGTTATGTTTTACCTCTTAGGGGAGCTGATATAATGTTGAGAGTTCAATGGTTGGAACTCCTTGGTCCAGTAACCATTAACTATAAAGCTTTAATCATATGCAAGGAAAACAAGTGGAGCTTAAGGGCAACTCCTTAACAAATACAACATAAATTCAATTGAGCCAATCAAGAAGATTATATTCCACAGGGGCTATAATGAGTTGTTACCAATTGACTACTAATGAACTAGCATATGAAAACTGTGCAGAAACTAGAATCAGTAGAATCTGAGTTGGAACTTGATGAAAATATTCAACAAGTTTTGATAAGGAACCAAAGTATTTTTGAGATTCCTAAAAAGCTTCCCCTTTCTAGAGATCAATGTCATCAGATCCATATCTTTCCATGCTCCAAACCCATTAGTGTTAGTCCTTATAGATATCTACATTTCCAAAAAGTTGAAATAGAGAAATTAGTAGCTGAAATGTTAGCAAGTGAGGTAATACAGCCAAGCAAAAGTCCTTACTACTCTTAGTCTTATTGGTCAAGAGGAATGATGGGATTAGAGGTTCTGTATTGATTACAGAGCCCTTAATAACATCACTATCCCAGACAAATTTCCCATACCCTCAATGGATGAGTTATTGGATGAGTTGTTTGGTGCCACTATATTCTCCAAAATTGATTTGCGAGCAAGATATCATCAAGTGCGCATGGATCAAAATGACATTCACAAAATTGCTTTTTGGAACTATGAAGGTCACTATGAATTCGTTGTCATGCCCTTTAGGCTTACGAATGCACCTTCAACATTTTAAGCAGCTATGAATTCTTTACTTAAACCCTTTCTAAGAAAGTTTGTTATTGTATTTTTGGATGATATCCTAGTTTATAGCAAAACCCTTTCTGCTCATGTGGAACATCTGCAATTGGTGCTTGACTGTGTCAGACAACATTGTTGGTTTGCTAATCAAAGTATGTGTTAATTTACCTAAGGCCAAATTGAACACTTGGGGCACACTATCTCGGCCAAATGGGTCTCACCTGAAGCAACTAAAATTCTATCTATTGCACAGTGGAAGGCTTCTACCAGTGTTAAACAACTTCAAAGCTCCTACCAGTTATTCTTCAATCAAAACTACTCCTTTTCACATAGTCTACGACTGTCCACCACCTCCTCTCCTACCCTACTATAACCCAAAGGCCACCGTTGTTGAAGTTACCTTAACTGATAGAGATCAATTACTCCGAGAAATCAAAGTCCATTTGTAACATGCTCAAAATTGAATGAAAGCTTATGCTGATAAACATCGCAGTGAGCGTCACTTTCAGGTGGGCGACTTTGTGCTCATCAAACTACAACTTTACCAGAAAACTACTGCGTCCCAGCAACCCTACACTAAACTCAATAAAAGGCTTTATGGGCCCTTCTCAGTAACCGCTAAGGTGGGTTCAGTTGCTTATCATGTTCAACTACCTGAACATACAAGAATCCACCCAGTTTTTCATGTTTCAGTACTTAAACCATTCAAGAAAGATTTGAATATTCATGTTGCTTAGCTACCAATAACTGTGGTCAACAACCATCCCGTAGTCTCTCTTATAATTATTCTTTGAACTCAAAGTATTCAGCGGGGTGCTTCCTTTCAGAAACAATTTATGGTTCAGTAGGACAACCTACTTGTTGAATATGCTTCTTGGATGTCCGCGGATGATTTTCAACACCTTTACCCATCTTTTAACCTTGAGGACAAGGTTCCTTTGGATGGAGAAGGTGATGATACGCAAGAGTGTCTAGTTAGTACTACCATATCACTTAAAAGGCCAAGGAGGCTACAAGCGTGGCTCAAGGATTTTGAGAAGTGAAAGTTACTGTGTGCTTAGCTGGCTTTAGTAGGAGTCATTTATATTATTTTCAGTTATAGAAATGCAAATGATTAACATGTCATAGTATTATGAACCTTAGTTTCATGCTTTATAAGCATGTATTGCGTTTTCTGTTGGAATCTAAGAAAAACTTCCCCATTCTTTTTCTCCCTCTCTTTTCTCTAGGAGGAGCACACCTCAAATTGTGCATTCTTTGTTAATACATAAAATAAATAACATGTTGGGTTGGATTGAGGGTGAAGGTAGTGCCTTTTTGGTATATCCTATGTATAAGTTGCAGCCTCATTTTGCTGAGCCTTGTTCATATAGGAGCTCTCCTCAAATCCTAAATGAATTATGGAGAAGTTGGTCACTTGGCCCACACGACAACATGATTTGGTCTTATGGCTACCTGACATTTTCATTAGTATTTGGACTCATTCATGCAAAGTGAAATTACAACCAAATATACTATGAAATAATTACTTTGAATTATCTCAGAGACATTGACTTTGTTAGTCTTTTAACTCGTTGCAACACAAATTAGAAAATAAATCTGAGAAATGAAAGAGATCGTTAAAATTCGTTGAGTTCACAAGACAACATCCAAATGTTGGATGTGTTCTATGCTTTCCTACATATTAATTTATATCTAATGAATATCTTATCAATATTAATATTATAGAAGTAAGTTATGGTGTCCAGTAATGTATTGACCTTCGCATATAAATACCATTGGGTAGGTCTTGCATGAAAACACATTAAACCTTTCTGCTTATAATTTCATTTGGCCAAAAGATGTAATTCTCTCTCAGCTCTTGGCATCTCCTCCTGGCTCTTGCTTGCACTTTGTTTATTAGTTAGACATATTGTGATGATCAAAAGATATGTAAATAATGTCTCTCTGCCATTGATTGCTTAACTTCACATGAGTATGGTTAAAAATGACCACGGCATGTAATTACTACTTCTAATTAATTGTTACCCATTTTAATTAGTGTTCTCACATTAGAAAAGTTTCCATTATAATTTAAGTTTATCATGTGTTTAAAGAAGAGCTGATTTATATTAACATGAGGAAATTTAAAGATGCTAATTAAGTGTACTTTAATTTTATTAGATATATATTAAACTAATTTGTAATATCTCATTTGGGTTAAGGACTTTGTTGTAAACTTACTAATTATTTTATTAATTACAACTTAGACTATTACATGGGACAGCTGGAAATTAGAAGAAAAAAAATCTGATCTGTAAGTTTCCTCTCTCTCCCGTATATTCTGTATCAGAAAAGAGGACCACAAAAAATAAAAATTTGCCTTCTATTTCTTGTCACTTTTAGAGAGCCAAGAAGCTTCAGGAAGAAGGAAGCAAACTTTTGCCATTTGCAGTATAGCTTCATCCCTCTATTCATCTGGTGCTAGTTTTCCCTTCAAGTGGCCATTTTGTTTCTGAAATATTGTTGTAATTTCGTATCTTCCCGAGTTTACTTCATTCTTAGTTCAACCGCCAGTGCTTTCTCTAAAGTTTTCTTCCAAATCGTTAGCTTGTTTCTCCAGTCAATAGTAATAATTTTCAAGTATTCATTTCTGTTTTCAAGGGTAGATTTAGTATTTTCTATTAGGAAATTTCCATGACATCCGTAGGAGCTCATTTTGATTTTCTTAGTCCCATTTTTGGATGATCTGCTGAGGAGTATAAATGGGTTTAGAGTGCTAAAACTTTATTAGAAAAATTTTGGGGCCTTAGTTATTAAGTTAATAGATATACTAATAGGAAATATAAATTGCAGAGTTATAAAGGGGCTCTTGGTAGCTTTGAAGGGTAAGGACCTTGAATGCCATTTTATTTCAAATTTTTGGTTTGGGTTTAAGCTCTAACTATGAGTTGAAACTCTTACCTTGATTACATATATGGAACTGTCACAACGTGACGGCCGGTGAAAAAGCCATCGCTTTATGACTTTAGGACCCGTAGGGAAAACGCAGAGAAAATGGGAGTTGCCACCAATTAATTAGAAGGATAATTGGGATCCTTAAAAAAAGAAAGGAAAACTGGCCCTCGGAACTAGAGGAAGGGTTCGGGAGTCTAATTACACGTAGGGAAGGTGTTAGGTACCCTACAACGTCCATCCCTAAGGACAGTTACCCTAAATTGTTTGTGCTTAATGATTTTAATTTATTTAAAATTACCCATTTTTATTAATAAAATAATAATGAACAAAAATGAAAAAAATAAATAACTAGACCTGCCTTACCAAGTAAGGGCCTACGTACCCCAAAAGGGATCAAGGTCAACGTAGTTCGGAATAGTGTGATAAATAGATTAGGTGAGATGTATGATCTCAGACCTGAGAATGTTTATGTCATTAGGGGAACATGAAATTCCACTTAAAGCCTGGAAAATGAATTAGAACATTGGGGAGAATATATCTCCACTAATGCCTAAGAAAATGAAGACTTTGGGAAAAGTAAAATTCCACTGAACGTCTAAGAAAATGGATGATTGAGACTTCGGAAAAGTTGTACTTCCACTGAAAGCCTGTGATATTTAATACATTGGAGAGTATGTAACTCCACCGTATGTCCCAAAGATTAAGACTTTGGAGAAGGTTAACTTCTACTAAAAGTCATTTAAAAGTTAGGGGAAATTTGTCATTCTTAGTCAAATTTTAGTTCATCTACGTTTAAAGAATGAAATTTCCTGAAAATAATGGAGTAAGGATGTAATTCACTGAAAGTGTTAGGGTTCAAAATAGGACCTTTTAAAGTATAAAAGTTAAAATGAAGTAATTAGAATGTTGGGGTTAAAACACAATTTATGCAAATGGTGTAACCAAAATGTAATTTATGTGAATAATGGGGGCTAATGTATAATTTATGTAAACAGTAGGGTCAAAATATAATTTATGTGAATAATGAGGTCAAAATATGGTTCTAAGGGAATTAGGTCCTCATTTGAAATTTTCTAAAACTTTTCTTGAACCCTTGGGATCCTTTTTGAATTGATTCACATGAACTCTTAAAACTAAATTGAAAAATATAGTCTTGAGTGCCAAAAACTTTGCCTTTACTGGGCCATTGGAACCCCATTAAAATATCCTTCTTAGGCTTTTGAAGCCCTATTTGAATTTTTTTTTTTTACAAAAATTTTGTAAATTTGGGGAACTAAACTTATAAAATGAAATGAACAAAAACATAAACAAATAAAATTAATAATAAAAAAAGTTCAATTGGAGCCTTTTAGGTATTTGTGAAGTTCCCTTCCCAAATACCCTTCAGATTTGGACCTTGGGCTTTAAAAGTTTACACCCGCCAATACTCCTTAAAAAAAAAAGAATAAATTTTAGCAAAATTTAAAATGTATCTATCTTTGGATGACAGCAAATGATGTATTATTACCACTTAGAGCTATGAGAAACAATATAATCACTTTATTGTCAAAGTCAAACCATAACAACTTGTCTTGCTTGATAAGAACATCAGCAACCGAAAAAGAACTCAACAACCATTTAAGATATTAACAAGCCTCGATTTGATAAAAAAATAACCATTAAAATGACCATTCAAAAATGGCAACTATTAGCAAAATAGCAACCAACATGACTTAATAGATTCAGAAATAGAAACCATAACCATGCCATTGTTTCAGCCACAAATACCATGTTCTTAAATGATAAATAAATTTGGTTCTCCCACTATATAACTTTAATATCCCTGTTTAATCACAACACACATCCAAATCATCCCAAAGCTTTAACTTAGAAGCTGGACCAGTTCTGATCTCAACAAGTCCAAATCTTAATAACTTCTCAAGACACAGCAATGGAATTTAACCAGTAGAGGGGGGAGTAAAATTGAGATAAACTAGAAAAAATAAGGACTTAAAGGGGGAATCATACGAACCTAATGGGGGCATTCATTTAAGAAACCCAGGTTAAGGCCAAGTCAAGTACAAGGAGACCTCATGACTATTAATAATATGTTGTTAACATAAATCAACTGTAATTGGGTTCCCAAATTAATGACAATTCCAAAAACAATGTTAAGATGCATTTATTCTGTCAAAATATCAAGATTCTAATCAATCTAATATATATTCTTGTACAAATTAGCAAAAAATTTGGACTCATGCTACAGTGAAAGCAAAAACCATGAATCAAAACCCAAAATGGCAACGTGAATCAGATTACCAATACTAAACTAGCACACCGAGGTAAGGGTCATAAGGTACAATCAAATTCAAATATCATATCAATAAGTCAAGATTACACTATCCCTTCCGAAACTTTCAAAGAAATAAACCTGAAATTCAAGTCTTCAACACAGAAAATGAACTTCTCTTTGAACAGTTCTCGGCTTCCTCCTCTATTTCTGATCCTCGATGGCTAATGCTCTCCAGTTTTCTCCTCTGTCTCCTACTCTCGGTTAGTCTTTCTCTCTTAGGTGTCTTCGATGGCTTTGTGTTTTTCGTTGGGTCACTCTTGGGTGTTCCCCTTCGAAGCTCTCTGTTGGTTTCTTTCTTGATTCTCTGAAGTTCCTTTTATAACCAGTGAGCTGAACTTAGATTCCTTCCCTCGCGGCGCGATTCCAAACGAATCTCCCTGATTTCCATTTGCCATCCCCAGTGTCTAATTTTGTTTCCCTTTTTGAAGGTGAGAATGAGAGATTTGGCCGGTGATTTAGAGAAGAGATTAAGAGACTCACGGTGTTTCATCAATCAACAGGAAAGGAAATTTGGTGAGAGAATGGAGGGTGTTGCGACGTGAAATAAAGAGAGAACAGAGCCGCAAGGGAGGAAGAAATGTGAGGGGAAGAGAGGGATTGGGGGTTAGGGATTTAAGGAACTGGGTCAGGTCCGGGTCGGGTCAGGTGGGTATGGGTTGTTAGGCTCTGGTTTGGTGGGTTAGGCTAGTTTTCTTATTGGGCTCCTCCCCCCTCTTTTTTTGTGTGTGCTGAATCCGGTTTGGGCTTTTGAACCAAGTTTGGGCTGCCAGAAAATTGAATTCAGGCCCTTCTTCCCCTCTTTTTTTTTATTATTTTTGTTTATTGTTAATTTTAAGAAACACCTGGACAAAATTAGGTGTTTACAGGAACTATATGAACATTTTAGTCTTGAAGCTATATAAATTATTCCTTTATACCATGAGAAAATTTTGATTTGGTTCTTTACTAGTCTTGGAGCAATATTATTTATCATTTTACCCAAAATTTTATTTCTTTTATGAGAATATTGCCATGCAAACTAATTTCAGAATTTTTAGGAATAAACCACAATTATGTGAACTTTTGAATGTGAAATTATATAAGTTAAATAAAGCCTCTGATAGAGTATTGTAATTTGTAATATTGTGTGGTTAAATTATTTGTAAAGACATGGCAATATAAACTCATTGATAAGTGAAGTTTTTCATGGATCCTTTGGCACTTCTATAGGTAACCCTAGGTGCACCTAGCATTAGTTGTCCATTTGAGGTATAAGGTAGGCTATTGGAATGAGCATGTGATTTATTCCAATGGATTCAAATCACCCATTTCTATAAAACAAACAAATTTATTATTTTACTTTGAAAAGAAGAATGTATCATAAGAGAGAGACTGACCTTCCAAATGAATCACTTGGCAATTTTGCACCTGAAGCTTTGCTCCACAGCTACAAGTAAAGTTTCAATGGATTTGTCATGAGGCTTACAAATAGGAAGCAAAAAGAATGACATGTACTATTTAGATGCTCTTCACTTCATCTATAACCCTATAAAATATAAGAAGATCAATGACTAAATTTTGATATTTTATCAGGATTGGATGGGGTGGGACTTCATAGGATTTCCCCAACAAGTCAAAAAAACAAGTATAAAGAGTGACATAATTGTTGGAGTAATTAATTACGGAGTATTGCCTAAGTCTGATAGCTTCAAGGACCAACAATTGCCAAAACTTCACTATAATAAGTATATATCGTATTTTTCATCAAAGAAATGCATTTTCAATATGCAGCAAAATATTTTTGTGTCGATGGTTCATATGGTAGAAATGATATCATATCTTCAAGGATTCAAATGGCCACAGGACTCACTGTGCATCCACAGCTGTAGGAAACTTGGTTACATCTGCAAGTTCATTAGGCCTTGGCTCATGCATAGCTAGAGGAGGAGTTTCATTAGCACGTATTACTGTGTACAAACCACGTTAGTCATCAGGTTGTTAACATCCTTGTGGCTTTTGATGAAGCAATTGTAGATGGTGTTGACATAATTTCTATTTCACTCATATCTCCACAAGTGGTATACTGCAACTATTTTGAGGATATATTTGTAATAGGAACTTTCCATGCAATGAAGAAAGGCATATGAGAAATACCCATTCAACAAAATATGAAAACGCACCCAGAAATAGCACAAACAGCAAAGATATTGAACAAAAATGGATGTACTGGTAGTATTGAAACAAAGAACCAAATACAGAACCTAGTGAGTATTCGAGAGACTAACCTCTCTCCTAAAATCAGTATAAAAAAACCCTAAAAAATAACATTGAGGTCCCCTACTTAAGGAAGAACACGCCCTACTAAATGACATTAGCAGCAAAATACCAATAAAAAAAGACAACAGAGCACTAAAAAGGACTCAGCCTCCAAACCACATAAAAAACAACACAGTAACTATTATACCCAAGTAAAAATGACTATCACCAAACAGAGAATATATTAAGTAAGCCCACTTACTTCCATTTACTCCTACTGCTTCTTACGCCATGTATACATAAACTTTATGGGTGGTCTATCATTACGCCCTAGCCCAAAGTTTCAACTTAGCTTGTCCTCAAGGGGAAATTTGGGAAATTGTAGGGTGATCATATCCATTGGCTCCTAGGTAGCTTCACATTCAAGTAGACCTTGCCATTTCACTAAGATATCAGGGACACCTGAGGAGGCATTATAGTGAGGACGAATATCCAAGATGGCTTCGAGTTCCACTATCATTTCCCATTCGCTTGAAAGCTATAAGGGTAGTTGTTGGGATGGTTGATTGATGCTAATAGCCTTGCACTGCTGAGAAATGTGGAAAATAGAATAGACAACTATGACTCCAAAAGTTGAAGCTTGTAAGCTACAACTCTAATACACTGTACAATCTTGCAGGGAAAAAACAATCTTGGAGCTAGTTTCTCATTACGTCTCTTGGGAAGCGAATTTGGTCAGAAATGACGTATTTTGAGGAAAACCAAATCACCAACCTTAAAAGAAAGATTATGTCTCTTGCTACTAGCCATGTCTTTCATCTTTTGTTGGGCCCTAAGCAAATCAAATTTCAGATCATCCAATGTGGAATTTCGATCTCTTAGCTGCTTGTCTACTGATGAAAGAGGGGTGGAACCAGTCCCATAGTGAATAAAGGGAGGTAGATCCCTTCTATAGTCCAAATAGAATGGTATAGATCTAGTGGCTGTATGAAAAGATGTGTTATATCAATATTCTGCCCATGCGAGCCAATAAAACCACTTAGAGGGTTTCCCCATGATAAAACAACGTAGGTATAATTCAATACACCAATTGACTATGTAAACACTTGATTTTGTTCGGATTAGAATTTTGAAAAAAAAATAAAAATAAAATAAAATAAAGAATGGTAAATGGGAAAAATGAAAATCACAAAAATATAGGAAAACAAAAAAGAACAAAAAAACTATAAAACTATAAAAAAACTAAAACTAAAAAAAAAAAAAAGGTAATATAGCCCAAAGGCCATTTTTTTGACAGACCACTGAACCAAAAAAACTGATCTAGCCTACTTCACTCATTTCACTGCCAGGTCACTAGCTCCAGCCCACCAACTTGGTCCAAGTTCTAAACACCTGGCCCATATCCATCATCAAACCAGACTCAGCCCAACCCATGCATAACCCGGTTCAGCCCAAATTTAACCCATAACCGCATTCCCTATCTCTATCCTTTCTAAGGTCTTGTCCCTTTCAATTGCGCGAGATAAGGTCTATGCCCCTCTGCTCCTACGTCTTTTTTCCTGTATTGTCCAGAGGTTGCTCCATTTCTACTCTAGCTGTTGCTTCTTCACTCTCGGCTAGCGCTGTCCTCCGGTTTCGTCATTTTTGGCAATCGCACCCAATATAGTTGCTGCTTTTGTTTTGGTCCCCTCTGACACCTCTCCCATGCGTGACAATTGCCCCTGCCATGGTTGTGTATGGCTGTTTGTTAGCTATGTTTCTGGGATCATGGCAAAAAGCAAGGAGATTCGGTCTTTTCTTTTGATTATAAACAAAACCGAGAGATGAGAAGGATGAAAAAAGAGGAGGTTGGAGACAGGGGAGCATTTGAAAGCTTCAGATCAAGGTTCCCAGGGGTTGGGTTTTCATTCTTAGAAGGAATCTAAGTTTGGAATTCAAAGTTTCTATAGAGCTGCAAAGAGGTAATTCCTATTTCCCTTAACTGTATTTGATTGTTTGATTACGGGTTAGCGTGGGTAGGACTGTGAGGATGTGTGGATGCCTTAGGCCCGAGTTTCTCAGTTAAAAACCTAAGAATCCACGGGTAAAGATGCAATTTTATATGATCTTGCATGAAAGCTTTGTGGTTTCATTCTAAAATCATTGTGCAGGATGCCGAATGCAGGTCTGTGTTGGCACTTTGTTTAAGCAAACTCATGTTTACGTTCTGATTTAGATGGGTCTGTTCTTATGATATAATCCAACTAGGACTAAATATGCCCTATTTTAAACATCTATGCCATGGGCGGGTTTGTTTTTCCTTCTGCATTCACCATGACATTGTTTTGGAATCTGAGTTCAAAGGTGTGCAACTTCAAACAATTTCCCCAAATGCATTCTTAATCCTATTCCAATTCTGTTTCAAAAATTTATTCAGTTTTAAAAAAAAATTGCTAATCTTAAATGAGCTGGATCATCCTTATTGATTTCACTTTGGTTCTATTTCTGAGTTTTTAGAAAGTTGTTTCTTTCTTAAGTGAAATAGTGCAGAGTTTTTTTAGAAGCAATTGTTTTCTTAAATTTTAAACCAAAATTTGCTTAGGCTTCTGAGCACTTGCTAATTCGTGAATCCCTTCTAGTTTTTAATACAAAACCTTGAGGCTAGTTTGTTCAAATGGCAGAGCTAGTTTAGTGAATTGGTTTATTTCTCTAAGGGGACGCCACTTTCCATTCCAACCCAGATTTCTTTGGATCCTTTGAATCTGTTTACAACAATGAGCTTTGGTGTCCTATTGAATTCCTTGCGAAGTCAAAAAAGAAACTTTTTTTAGCAATAAGACTTTCATTACAATCATCCGACTTTACTTTGAGTAAATTAATACTGTTTATAGATGATCATGTGAGGCATAAATTGCATCCAAACTCCTGAGTCAGTTTTATATTAGCAGTAGTAAGATTATCTGTTTTGGCTGGCTAACTCTTGGGAAAGTTTGTTTGATACTCTGTTTTATTTTATTCTGACCTATGGACATTTATTCAATTATAGCCTTGTCTATAAGACCCTCACCTTTAATTTATCTTCCCTATTTTATTAATTTATTCATTTCATCTTATTGATATCATTCTTTCTATTTTTCTCTATTATGTCTCATGTCTTACTGCTTTATTACCCCGGTCGTATATTAAGGATGCCCCAACCTCCTCGATTCGTGAAAAGCGTCCAAATAAGAATGATCCCCTGAAGGCTTTCTTGTTTTATTTTGTGCCTTTAACATGTTGGGTTTGATATCACTTTCAACTCTCAAAGAAAAGACATTGGGGATTGATATCATCTAAGTGTGGGTTCTAATGACCTACTTGTTCCATTAGGATTTTGAAAGTCCACTTATTTTACTAAGGACTCCAAAGGCCCATTCAATCAATAAAAGCCCGTTTTCTGAATCTATCTTCTTTCCTCTAGCCCGAATAAGGATTTATTTTAGCAAGTCAGATCTTATTATATTACAGTCCTCTTTATCCTCTTGGAAATCACATACGGGCCCAAGCCTCAAAGTTTTTTTATGCCTGAATCATTAAGGGCACGTTTGGTTCTCCTTACAGCAAGAGAGAAGTCATTCCATTGAAGCCAAAAGGAATTTTACCAGTTCAGTGCAGTGTTCGGATGTCATTTTGCCTTGAAGGAGAATGAAGTTCAGAATGAGAAATGCTCATTTAATCTGAAGGCAATATTCTTAGCTTCAAATTAAAGGAAAAAGGGAAGAATAGAGAAGATTTCAACCGTTACCACGAATAGCCTTCCGAGCTCAATTGGTACCCATTGTTCTCCTCACTCTCTAGCATATTGTCATCACTGGTAGCAGGTAAAATGGTTCTTCATTTTTGAATCTTCTATGCAGTTGGGTTTTTTGATTCTCATCACCATAGTTTTTTATTCCTGCAGTTGTAGATCTAAGAACTTCTGTTATTTATGGGTTTTTGGGGGGTTAGATTTATGTTTTCCTTGTATAGTTATTCTTTATGAATCTATGAAATGCTTGCAGAGTTGAACGGGTGTCATCAAAGCTTTGTTGCCAGACATATAAACTAAATCAGCCCATTACCTTTGGTTTTCCTTATCTCTGTCACTGTCAAATTGGAGGTATCCTTTTTGGATTCCAGTCGCACTGCTATTCCATTACTTGAAATGTTTTTTCTCATTGCATTTTACCTATATTCTCAGCTGCACAGCCCATTACTCTTTTTCCAATTTGTAATTCATGTTTTTCTGTAATTATGAAATTGTAAAATTTCATGATGTATGCTTATTATCTGCCTACTAGGTAATTGCATGACATAAAATAAGTTAGTGAACCCATAGCTGTGTTTGGTTTGGTGATTACATCAAATTATTAATATTGGTATTTATTTTATATACTCTGTTTTTCTACTTGAGCTGAGCTTTACTTAAACATAGCTCTTCCTTCCTTAATTTCAGTTCTTGCTGATAAATTTTGCTTCCATTTAATGTAAAACACTTAAGTTGACAAGAAGATGAGATTGATGGAAAGACACGTTTACTGATTTCATTCCTCATCTTAAATAGTCACCTCATTTGAATAGAATGCAAATGTTTTTTCTGCAATTTCATCTACATCCTGGATTTAGTGACTTTTGCTTCTAAAGTTGGCAAAGGTGAATTTAAGTTTTAAAGCATGAAATATATTAATCTAGGTGGTTATGATGTGGTAACTCCTTCATTCCCTTCTATCTTACAACTCAAACTTAATGGATGATAACGTTGCTTATGAAAAGTAGCTGAACTTATACCAGATAGCATTTTTGTTTTGTTTTTCCTTTCCTTTTCTTCTTTTACTCTATTTTTCTGTATTTCATTTTGGCATTGATAGTTGGCATGATATACAAATGGAACAAGTGATTAAACAATAAAGCTTACACCCTTAACAGAGTTTG
>JASKGM010056230.1:0-18770 GCA_034509205.1 Ceratonia siliqua | reverse complement strand
AGATAGCATGAAGTAAACATAGCAATACGAAATAAGCAATCAAGCATCCAGATGAGCTCCTGCCTTATATCCAAATAAATAATAACAGAATAATATATCCGGATAAGGTATAACAATACAACTTATTAAAAACAAAATAAAAGAAAAGTATTATACAAACAAAAAGGAATAATCAAGTCCATAAGCCAGCTTACATAGTACCAGAACTAAGAGGCAAGATTTTCAAACACATACACACAATCCAGAGTAAGAAAGAAGACGAATGGAAGTTATAGAATAAGGCCTAAGGAATTGCGAGCTCAAGAGCAAAGGGTATTCCTCATTTTCTCAATGGACCCGTATTTTAAACACAAAATTTGCAAATATATCAGGTACCAACCAATTTGGAAATACAGAATAATATATCTAGATAAGGTATAACAATACAACTTATTAAAACAAAATAAAAGAAAAGTATTATACAAACAAAAAGGAATAATCAAGTCCATAAGCCAGCTTACACAGTACCAGAACTAAGAGGCAAGATTTTCAAACGCATACACACAATCCAGAGTAAGAAAGAAGACAAATGGAAATTATAGAATAGGGCCTAAGGAATTGCGAGCTCAAGAGCAAAGGGTATTCCTCATTTTCTCAATGGACCCGTATTTTAAACACAAAATTTGCAAATATATCAGGTACCAACCGATTTGGAAATACATAAGGTACCAACAGATATCATGGAGCCAACATCAGTCCACTCCTACTATAAACTCAAACTCAGACTCATAAATCTTACAATTAGCAGCAATCAGGTTTTAATGGGCACTAATGTATTTAAAACCAGGTATTAGGTAGCTTAATCAAAAACAATTAGTCCCAAAGAAAAATATAGAACCAAACTCTCAAGTTTCATGTCATGACCCTATACGAATTGGATTAATCTGACTGTAATATTTCTCATGAATATGAAAGGCTAAACTCAACATTGACTCTATTTCAAAGCATCAATTAGGTTCACTGATTTAAGAGTATGAATCTCGGTTCCAAAACATATTTAAACATTCAAAGTGCAGATTCTCCTGGACAATTGAAAACATATATTCGAAAATGTGAATCATTCAGCCTTATAGATGGTAGATAGTATCAACCTGACAGAAAATAACTCTAAGACTCTGAATTCAGAAATATAAACCAGCAGTCCTTTGAACAAAGTTTAACCCATAAAAAAACAAGTTAAGGCATCCCATGATGATATATCAGGTTTTGAAATTGGTAACAAAAACATGGATCCTCGAAACACTAAACTCCTTTGCTCGTGGGCTGTGGGGTTTAAATTGGGTATTACCCCAAAACTCCCCAACCCTCCATCATAGCTTTCAAAAATTAGTCAGACACAAGAAGATGAAGGCACACAAACGGAGGGAGACTGTTACCTTTCGAGATGACCTGAAGCTTCAACTTGGACAAAACCTCTGACTCTCGGATTCGAAGGCCTACGGGTCACTGGATTCAGAAATCCTTCCTTTACTCTCAGTTGTTCTCTCTGTTCTTAGTTGACTCTTGGGTGTTCCTTTGAAGCTCTCTCTTCGCCCTCTTTTGTTGATTCTCTGAAACTCCTTTTATAGCCGAGGGAGGTTCACCCCCCCTTTAATTGATTCCTTTCTCCCCGGTGAAGATCAGGCCATTGGATCACTTCCCGCTTCTCCTTAACAGCGTCAAATGAAGCAAAGATAGGGATTTCATTCAAGGTTTCCCCGCTCCGATGATGAAGGATGAGATTCGAGGTGAGAATCATGGCGCGGTTTAGACAGAATCATGGTGGTTTTCAGGCATGCGTGACTATAGTTGAGGAAATTAGATGGGGAAGAAAAGGAAGGCGTGTTTCAACAGGGGTGATTAGGAAACCGAGGATGAGGCGATTTGGGTGAGGAGGAACCAGCGGGATTGACAGAGGTGGAAGAGCATGGAAGATGGAGGAAGAGGCGCGAGTGCATCAAAGGATCAGAGAGAAACTAGGGATTCCGTGAAAAGGGAAATTAGGGACTTTAGAAAGGGGAACCAGGTCAGGCACTGGGTCGTACGAGTTAGGTGGATCCGGGTATGGGTCAGATATTGGGTTGGATTGGGTTTCAGGGGTTATGTGCCTCCGGTGTTTGGGCTAAGGATTTAGGACTTGGGCTAGCTCTCCCCTTTTTTTTTCTTTACGGGCTGAGCCTTTTTTTTTGTTTTGTTTTTTTTAATATATTATTTATTACTTATTTATTTAATTTATTATTAATTTATTAATTTATTATTTTTTAAATTTTGAATGATACCTGGACAAAATCAGGTGTTTACAGTGTCCTACTGTAATAAGAGAATCTATCCACATTTTCCAAAAAGTGAATCTTTCTTAATATTCTGCAATTGCATTTTTAGCATTTTAACTATAGCCTTTGTTTGGGACATAAAATGAGCTTCAACATTTTCCCATACTAGATGTGAGAATTCGTAGCCTGTAGCATAGATTTAGACATGGAAGACAAGAGCTATGAAACTAACAACTATTCTTGCTACTCTCAAACTAGTTATGCTTGAGAGAATTGCCCAAGTTCTTTATTTATCATTGTTGTGACTTGCAGTCCCCATAACAGGTAATTCGAATCTTCTAGTTTGACAGGGACAAAGTGATTGAAATTTGTAAAAGTAAACTTTGAATGTTTTGTTTCCAAATCTGGATTTGCAGTACAAGAGCAGCTGAATATCCATGCTTAAGCTTCAAGGCTCGGATACCATGATAGATTTTAGAGAAAGAATGAGAAGAACATGGAAGCAAGAAGAAATGAGAGAAGATGATGGAAGATACACTAATTCATTACTCAAGACTCATGAATACAACACCTTATAACAGAAAGTATTCTAACACACTAATAGCAATTCATACGATAGAAACTAACTCCTTATTATTGAAGTAATTGAAGCTTTTGTCCTGTGTGTTAAGGCTTAGTCACGTGATAACTATGTTAATTTTTGTTATCCTCTGCAAGATTGGACTAGATTGTCTAATTTACTTTCTTTAGTTAATTCTAGTGTGTTGACCTTTCTTGGTCAGTTTGTCTGTTATCTAGTTTTATGTATGTTGCCTTTTGTAGCTTTTGTTCTATAGGCTTGTAGCCTATGATGTTTAGGTTATCTTATAGTTTTATGTATAATATATGTTGCTGAATGTGAATGAATTAATGTTCTATAGTTCCAAATCTTTTATGCCTTTTTTGTTCTTGTTGTTGAGTTCTTAACTACTAAGTTCATCACCAACAAATGGTATCAAAGCACACTTATATAGGAGCTGCATTATTGTCTATGGCATCTGGTAACTCATCATTCTATTCACCACCTATTTTCTTGGGAGATAACTATGTTCTCTGGGCAGTGAAGATGAAAACCTATCTGAAAGCTCTTGTCCTTTGGGAAGTAGTGGAAACCGGAATAGAACCCCCATCATTGCAAAATAACCCAACCATAGCTCAACTCAAACATCATAGAGAAGAAGTCAACAAGAGATACAAAGCTCTTTCATGCATTCATCATGCATTTACAGAGGATTTATTCATGAGAATAATGTCTTTGTTCTTCAATAACAATCTTGTTGCAAGGTTTATGATTTTTCACAAAATCTCTTATAAGAGTGTTGCATTTATACTAACAAATACCTTCTTATCTTGGGTACTATAGAAGTAGTATCCCCTTGTACCCTTAGGATATCTTATAAACAAACATACCTCTAACCTTAGTTCCATCTTTATGGACTCTGGCTTATACACATGTGCCGAACACCCCTAAGTTCTCAAGTGATGTAAAGAATGTTTACGTCATGTCCACAGCTCCCTTGGTGTCTTAGGCACTGCCTTTAATAGAGCAAAGTTTAGTAGGTATGCTGCTATTTGTATACAATATCCCTAAAATGATTATGGTCATGTAGCTTAGGGCATCATTAACCTCACATTTTTCTAAAAGAGTCATATTCCTTCTTTTAGCAACCCATTTTGTTGAGGTGTTTTGGGTGCTAATAAATACTCACTACCTCAATTTGATTGAAGTTGTTTTAATGGTTTGCCTGACTACTTTTCAACTTCAGCTTTGAATTCCTTGAACTTTTGAAAAGAATCACTTTTTTTGTGCATTAGATACACAACACCATATTATGAGTAGTCATCAATGAAGGTTATGAAATAAACATAACATCCTCTAGCTTAAATGTTCATTAGTCCACACACATCTGTGTGTACCAAGTCTAGAACATCCTGCATCCTAATACCCTTTACTTTAAAGGATGATTTGGTCATTTTACCTTTAATACAAGATTCATAAACTGGCAAAGAACACTCTATCATGTGGGGTAGAGTACCATCCTTTACTAGTTTGCTTAGCCTGTTTTGATTAATATGACCTAATTGCAGATGCCATAGATAACTTTTATCTATGTATGATTCCTTGATTATTTTAGACTTAGGTGAATTTATTTCTGCAACGTTTGCAATCCAATTAATTGGTTCTAGATAGTATAAATTATTCCTAGTAATTCCATAATAAATTCAAATTCCATTCATAGAAATGGTAATCTCCTTACTAAAAGAAATAGAATATCCAGAATTTATTAAACAAATGACAAAAATCAAATTTCTGCAAAGTCTAGGAATAAAATAAACATTTTCTAAAACTAATGGCTTGTTATTCAAAAAATGCAAGGTAATGGCTCACATTGCCAAGCTGAGACTAGTTCACCATTTGTCATCCTTGTCTGGAATTGACCTTTAATCATCTTTCTCTTTGTCTGGAACCCCTGCAAAGAATTACAAACATGGTTAGTGGTTCTAGAATCTACTATCTAGGTATTAGTAGAATCATCTGCTAAAAAGGCTTCTAACATGTTTAGAAAACTTGTACCTTGTTTATTCTTTATAGAATTGAGGTAGACCTTATACGTCTTCTTCCAATGTTCTTTAGCACCGTAGTGTAAACGCTTTCCCTTGGTGATATTCTTCTGAGCCTTCTTTTTCATGGGATTCTTATTCAACCTAGCTGATTTCTTAGCATTTTTCTTTTCATTGCCTAGCCCTTTTGCCCCTGCTATGCAATTCATAGTCCAACTTGAATTTCAAGGATTGGAAGTTCAAACTGTGAATGATTATGGACACTTGACTACCCAGATCAATCTTAACCTCGTGTAGCTCAGCCTTACGAAGGTAGGAGATTACCTTGAGCATGTAATCTCTCACTAGCTCCCCTAGTTTCTATTTAAGATCCTTAAAAGCATTATCATTTCTCACGTTAGCAGACCAAGTCTTTGTACCAAACATATCATGTAGATGGTACATTATGTCAATGGCATGTTCCATGCCACTATGCTGCTGCAACACACTCATCATTGAGGTCAGTATATAGCACTTAGCCAAAGCATTGGCATCATACCACCTCTTATGATACTCATTTTTGCTTGGCAGCATGTTAGAAGTCATATCAAAGGGTGCTTGCTTTAAAAGGACCCATGTAATCTTGCCAAAATTCAAAATGATGTTGAGGTTTCTCTTCCACTGCTCCTAATTCTCACTGTTTAAGATACATTTGTTAAGGAGAATAAACCGGGGGTTCATGATTAAAGGATAGTCTATAATATACATTTGATATTAGCAAGCTACTAACTATTGAATAAACTTTTAAACAAGATGCATGTATGCATGAGCATATTAATTCTTGTTTGGCGATCATTCAACTTTTGTAATAAGCAACTGACTATAAGCCATGAATACTTATTACAAGGTAAATTAGGACCCTTCTACTCAACTTTGCTACTCGGTATCTTCATACTTAGCATAGTTGATACTCGCCTTTATTTGGCCCATTAATCTATCAATAGAGCTACTATGGGTAGTATATTGATAGGTTAATGTCGAGTATGTTATACAACCATTTCATCTACCTGGATATACCACTAAGTATGCTGGGAAGTCATACTTAATGTTATACCTAAGTAGACTTACACTTATTCTAGTCATGGTCTGAGTATATGCCTGCTTGTAAGGAGTGACATAAACTCCATGACAATGGACTAATGGTTGAAGGCCATGGGTTCTAGGATTACTAGCACCCTCTCTCACTTAGTATTTTAATTAATTAATTATGGTTAATTTTTTAAGTTAATTTACAAAGCCTTCTAGCCTGCGTCTCTTTAGAAAAATAATTTATGAATTTCATTTCCTTTCTAAATGTTTTAGGTAGGATTTGTATTAGTAACATTTACTAATTATTTAGGAATTTTATATATGTAACTCCTTATGCATTTCCTAATTATTTTCACACCAACTCTTGGTAAACTTAGGTAATTTAATTGATTAATTAGTTACTAGGTGATTTAATTATAACTAAACACTTTAGTTTGAAATTAATTACTATTAACTAATTTATCAGTTATGGACCTAAGGAATTTCTAACTAATTTATTTAGTTGAAAAATTAAATTCTAATTAGCCAACTTGCTAATTATTCATCTTCATTTTGTTTTAACATTTTAAAATTATTTTAAAATATAAAACATAATGTACGCATGAGCATATGAGGTTGGTTGGCGCCAAATAGTCTACATGACATATTATAACATATAATATCATATATTATAAAATTACATATAATACCAAGATCATATTAATATCCACCCTAGAAGAAAAAATAAAATTCTAAACTATTACATTATTTTCTTCATTCCTTGCGATTTTCCAACTCTTTCACTTTTAAGATATCTCCACCAACTTATTATGCCTTAGGCTTGGTCGAGAGGTCTCCATGTTACAATTGGTGGCTTCTTTCCATTTACAACATAATTTTGTAATTTAAGAAATTGACAAAATAAACTAAGAAGGAAACATGACCATATGGGGTCACCCTTCTTGTTACATTCCAAAAATACAAGGAAATTTATCTAAGGCATTAATATGGTGAGAAATTTAATTTAAACCAAAAACAAAATATTAAAGATATCATACATGCAATCATATATTGTAAATAATTTCTAGATGCCAACCATGCATCATACACACATATATTCATGAACATGGCTATGATAGCAATTGTTGGATCTAGTTGTTATACCTAAGTGTTTACAATACAAGCATGTGTTTTACATTTTTAAAAACATTTAAGCTTGCAAACATGCAGAAACAAAACACCAAGCAAACAACTCACAGATAGTAAGAGAAGTAAAATATATAAGAATTTGACATACTTCTTCTAGTCATTTTAATCTTGCAATTTTCTTCCCAACTAAGTGCACTGACCACCTATTCTTTGGGAAGCACCAATCCATGGAACCTACGGTGAATAGGTTTAGTGATTGGAAAAAAATAAAAGATGAAAAAATAATAATTGATAACTTTCAAAATTAAATTTAAAAGCCTTTTTCTTTGTTCCTCTTAGTGTAGTGTGTGGAATTGTACTTTGAAATCACTCAAATTATTTTTCCAAACTCACTACACTCTTGCCTTACGAGAAAATTTTCTCTCAAAGTTTTCTTCTCTCTTTCTCAAGTGGGCAGCTAGTTCACTTTTCTTTTCTCAAATATTCACTTGTATAGCCACAAGAGGAAGATGTTGCATATATATAGTATGCTAACTCTAGGTCATGTGAGAGCATTTAAGTGTAATTCAAAAATTTAATCCCTAATCATTAGGGATTCACATGCCTTCTATGAGAAATATTAGATAATTAAATTATCTAATGATTTATCAATTAATAATCATATTATTAATTTTGATAATAACATATTTTATTTAACAATTAAATAAAATATGTGTAGCTTTTTAATTGGCCATACTTGAATTGAAAATTCAAATAAATGAATTTTACTTAATTAAATTCCATTGAATTTTTTTGTTTCTTAGTGAATGTAGGTTACATAAGAAATTAAATCTCTTTTAATTTTTAACATTTATTCTCTTAGATAATTAAGAAAATTAGGAAGGAATATATTTGACCATGTTAAAGACCAATTCCCCTCATTTGGTCGTGCACCTCTCCTTCACATGAGGAGGAGGTTGTTTCACAAGTTTGAACAATTTAAACTTTGCAACAACATTAAGATAAATAATTAATTAAAATAATTTTATCCTCATAAAATCCTATAGCTAAAATCTTAATTAAATGGGAATTTAATTTAATTTTAATCAACTTTTTCAAATTAAATATTTAAACAATTTGAATATTAATTTAAAGTAGTTAAACCAAAAATAATTACTAAGATAAAGTTTGTCTAAATTTGAGACAACCCTTGTCTTAATTAAGATAAACTTTTGTCTTAAAATTTCATTGTCTAATTAAAATAACACTTGTTTAATTTAAACAACTAATGTAACAATTATTTTTATCTTTTTAGTGACAAAAATGTTTCTCACATTTTAAAGCATGTTTAGGACAATATTTGTCATAAAATAATTCTTTGTCTAAATTAAGACAACTCTTGTCTTAATAAAGACATTAGCTAAAATGCCATCAATTACCTTCATCTTGAATTTATTCTAACTTAATGTGAATTGAATTCTCCAAAGATAGGTGGAAAATCTGTTTGGACCTAGGAATTTCAAACTCTAATAATTTAGGATTATTTTAATCTCATTAAGATAATCCAATTTTGTTAATCATGAAGCTATTTCACCAAAGACTCATGATTGCACTGTTGATAATTCTTAAAATTATGAAAAGTAATGTTGAATATTAATTTGTTCAATTTTTAAATATAGTGTTTATGAACCCTCGTAGCTTTCTATAGATACAAGGTAAAATTATCATTCTACCCCTTATACCAATTTTGTTCTCTAGTCTCAAATTTCATCCGATAAGTGACCAAATAATCTTTTTGAACTTTTTCTAAAATTATCTTGAAATGATGAGTAGCTAATTCACCATTTCACTGGGACCAGATATATTACTTGTCTACTTGAAATCACTAGAAGCGATGTAATCTTCATTTCTTGGATTTATGTTCCCTAATGTTCACTTTCACTATGATTCTAATATACAGAGTCTTGACCAATGTCACACAATGGTCGTGCCCATTGTATATCGAAGATTAAAATGGTCATGGACACAAGTCCATAATCCATCAGGATTTCGATTCTGCCACTAGCGAATGCAATATGTGTGAGTTCAAGTTCAAAGCAACGGTATTAACTTGTACTTGATATTTCACTTGATTCCAATTCATTTAATAGTGTCATTACCTGAAATTTACTACTTCAATGATTTGAGATGAATCATTCCCTTAAAAAAGAATCTCATTCTTTCTATGGAGATAATCTAAACACTATAGTCTTTATTGAATATAGTGACGTCTTTATTTAGTAACTGTGAATAGTATTGTAAATTCATCCAAAAGATACATGGCTCCCTTTTTTTGCATAACCGTTACACAAATGTATCTTTGTTTATTAGAATCTAGGAACCTGAATAGTTAGAAAATAAAGCTTACATAAATGAACTCTATATATATTAATATTAAAATGTATTTATATTAAATTGGGGAATATAACTTGCTTTCTAAGGCAACTTATTTCCAACAGTTTTAGCATCAAATTTCCTTAAATTATATGTGGTTATTGAGAATGAAACATTTACAGCCAAAAGTATGGAAATAGCTAATATTTGGTTTCCTTATTTTCCATAACGCATAAGGAGTTTTCTTTAATATGGGTCTTATAACACATTTATTCAAGATATAACAAGCGGTGGTCAAAGGCTCATCCCAAAATTTTTTAGGAAGCTCATTATCACAAAGCATTGTTTTTGTTATATCGAGAAGAGTTCTACTTTTCCTTTCCACAACTCAATTTTGCTGGGGTGTTCTAGGAGCAGAAAAATTGTAATCAATTCCAAGATTTTCATATAGGTTTTCAAAATATATTTTTTTCAAATTATTTTCCATGATCACTTCTTATGCTTTTGATAAGATATCCTTTTTCATTTTTAACTTTCTTACAAAACTTTTCAAAAATATTGATACTTTCACCCTTTTGAGTAAAAAAAATACCCAAGTAAATCTGGAGAAATCATCAATAATAACTAGTCTATACTTCTTTCAATTCATGCTTTGTGTTCTAGTAGGATCAAACAAATTCATATGCAACAAGCCTAATGGTTTTGAAGTGGAAATATGATTTTTACTTTTGAAAGATCTAGTTTGTTTTCCTTTTTGATAGGCTTCACAAATATGATTTTTCTCAAATTTTATCATTGGTAAGTCCACTACTAGATCTTTTCTTGCTAATTTAGAAATCAATTGCATGCTGGCATGACCAAGTTTTTTATGCCATGGCCAGTTTTCATCAATTGTAGAAGCAAGGCAATCAAAAGATTTTAAAGAGATATCTTTTAAATACACAACATACACATTTTCATGCCTTATTCTAGAAAATAGAATGTTGTTACCATGAGTGTCAAAATTAATGCATTTAGATTATTCAAAGATAACTTTATGCCCTTTTTCACACAATTGGCTTATGCTTAGCAAATTATGCTTTAATCCTTTAACAAGATAGACATTGTGATCAATAGTAGAGGAAGAGTTTATAGGGATTTTACCAACTCCAATAATTTTACCCTTCTTGTTATCTCCAAAAGTTATTATACTTCCTTCTTTCATTTCAAGATAGCAAAACTTAGTGGCATTTCCCATCATGTGCCTTGAGCAGCCATTATTAAGATATCATTGCTTTTTCTTGTATCTTGAGCTCAAGCACACTGCAATAATTATTCAACCAATCTTAGGTACCTAAACTATTTTGGGTACTGGGGTACCTTTGGGAACCCATACTTGCTTAATTTTTTGCTGAGAATTTCTTTTTTGGATTCAGTTTCTTACAACATGACCTATTTTCCCACAATGGTCACATGATTTCTCATATTTTCTTTATTTTTGTGTGAGTAACTTATTGGTTTTCTTTTAAATTTTGGAGGAAAGCTTTTCTTATTTTTCTTTCCTGACTTGCTCATGGAAAATCGTAGACCAATTCTATTAAGAGAGTTTCTTAGAGAGCCTAGCATAGTTTCTAGTTTAGCAGAGCTAGTTGCGAGTTTTGCAATCTAACTTTCCAATGACTCTATATTTTCCTTAAGAGATTCATTTTCAATTTTTAGTTCTTGATTTTTCTGTTTTAATATTTCTTTTTCTTTTCTTGACTTTTCCAATTCACTACTAGTGATGTGATGTGATTCCTTAAGAGTAGAATACTTCATGCCTACTTTGTTATGGTTTTCAAAAAGTAAGTCAAATGCTTCTTGTAGATCATCAAAAGAGTAAAAGTTATCATTAGTAACGTCATCCTCTATTTGATCATTTGCCATGGGGTAAAGGTTGGCAATTTGATCTTCATTATTAGATTCACTGCCTGAAAGGTCAAATTGATCTTCTTCAGTTCAAGTTGACTTGGCTACCATAGCTTTCTTTTTCTTACCTATGACGTGTTTCTTCTTAAGAAATGGACAATCAGCTTTCACATGTCCTGGTTTCTTGCATTCATAACAGGTAACTTATTCCTTGAGTTGTCACTTTCGGGTTATCCCTTTTTCTAATAGTAGTTGTTTTTCTTATAAAATTTATACATTCTTTTTGTGAAGAAAGCAAATTCTTTTTCCTTACCTTCATCAATTGCTGCAGCCTTAATGGAAGCCAAGAGAAATGATTTTCGATGGCTTTGAGCTTTTAGCCACATCTCTCATGAAGTTGTTTTTGTAAGCAATTAGATTGCCTCTTAACTCATCATAAGACATTTCATAAGTTTCTTCCTTCTTGGATTGCTACTATTTTAGCGTACCAAGGTTTGGTAAGAACTTTTCCAGCAAGATCTTTGTTGGAGAAGGTTCTTCCCAAGGCAAGATCATTGATGATGCTAGATAATCTTTTAAACATATCTTATATTTTCTCACTTTCCTTCATCTTGAATAACTCATATTCAAGAATTAGCATGTCAATCTTGGTTTCTTGAACCTCAGTTGTTCCTTTATAAGGTATTTGCAGTTTCTCTCATATCTCTTTTGCTATTTTGTATCTAGAGATTTTTCTGTACTCTTCTGCATTAATTGCATAGATGAGGTTGATAGCGTTGGCATTAGTCTTGACCAACCTAATGTCTCTATCAGGCCATTCCTCTTCTGTTTTTGGCACAGTTATGTCATGTACAACTTTGGTTGGTGTATATTTTTCAATGACTCACCATACTAGATAATCTACAGATTGAATAAAGATCCTCATTCTTTCTTTCTAGTAAGTGTAGTTGTTACCATCAAAGAAAGGTGGCCTGGAGGTGAAGTGACCTTCTACCATGCTGCCTATATTCATTTTGCTATAAGGATTTTTTCTCGTGGTTGTTAAACTTAAAAATAGAGACCAAAGCTTTGATACTAATTGTTAGTGCAAAATGAGGTCATGCACCCAAGAATCGGGTTTGAATTGGGTGCTCTAAGGTTTTAAAACTTTTTGAAGAAAGTAGAAAATATTTCTTATTTGAGTAATATGAAGAACTTGATTGCTTTTTTGCAGTGACTTAAGAAGTAAATAATTAATTCAGATAACTCAAATGAGCAAACTTGCTGGAAGTATATTTTCAAAATTAGTTCACAATGATGGTTTGTTAAATGGTAATCAAAAGTTGTATAGCAAGATTGATCTTTAAGAAATAAGAACACTTTGAGCAACTTGTTTTAAGAAGTTGTGAGAAAGTAAAGAGATAAGGGTAAGGAAAAATCACACCAGGATGTATAGTGGTTCAAACCCCACAAAAGTCATATCCTATATCCACTTCCCAATCACACAACAAGGGAATTTTACTATATGGGTAATCACAAATTACAGTAACAAGCTTGTCACAGCTTTTTACAAACCAATACCCTAGTTAAGCTACTTTCCTACTGAGTTTTCCCCAAGAACCAAGCTAAACTCACTCAAAGGCTCAAGCACTTAGCATTTTTTACACCCTTCAGTAGGTTTTTCACTCAAGAACCTAGCAAACTATAACACAAGTTTAAGCACTCAGTTTTTTATACCACAACCTGGGTAACCTCTCAATCACTAGGTTTTCTCACAAGTTACCTAGGTAATCTTACAAAGAATTTTTGGATAATCACAAGTAAGCTCAAGGCTCCCTCAAGATAGTATATCAGGTAAGGCTCAATAGAGAAGTGTAATCAACTGGTTAAAGCACAAAGTGTAGCTTTTTGAAGTTGGCTTCATTAAGTTCTCTTCCACTTCTCTTGAAGTTGCATATTTATACTTGAGGATCATCCACTAGCCGTTGAGTTTCAAAATTGTACTTCATCTACCTTCTTGGCAACTTGTCTCCTTGATTTTATAACTTCAAAGCTCCATGATCATTTGATTTTTATCTCTTTGATCTTGGAACTTTGTATTTCAAATTTGTACACAGCTTTTGATCCACTTACATGGCTTATCTTCTGCATTTTATCTTCTAGATTTGTAGGCTGCACAAGCAAAGTTAAATGACAGAAACTTATCTTTTTAACAGTTGCCTTTTTTAATAAAATATAATATGCATTTTGACTTCTAAAAAGGATTCTAAAAGAGTTAAGATATTTTCTCAATAGACACAATAAAAAAAGTTGTAGTCTCTTATGCTGGTTCAAAAGAATTGCTAGTATAAGAGCTCCCAATAATAATGCTCAAACAGTCATGATACGTCACTTTATATGAAAATATCAAAAGAATTAAATTGTTACCTCTATGTTGATACATCATATCATGCATGAGTGGGAAATGTGGACAATGTCCATAATGGCCTAACTCGATCTAAGTTCCAAAATCCAATATTTAATTAGTGAATAAATGTTGTTTAATTATTGGACTCGTTGATTAATTAATTCCATTAATTATTTAAAGGGTTATGCGATGAGTAAATTTAAATTTCATCAAGAAAAATCATGATGAGTGATTAACTCCTAGGATGTTAGCTTATAGTTATCTCATAGCCCACAACTGATATCTCAGATATAGTTCTAAATATATCTAATAGCTTGGAAACATAGAGAGTTGAGAAACAATAGGAGTAACAAAGTGAAAGTCAGTCATAAAGCTGAAACCATTCTTTCAGTACTCTAGGAACATTGTGATTCACACCATACTGTTTGAGTGTACAATATCCGAAATAAGTAGAACTTATTGTATAAAAAGACTCAAAAATATACGTAACTTTTATTTTTTTTTAGTATCAATCAATTCACTACACAAAAAGAGGTGTAGAACTATGGATGTGATCCAAAGCTTTTTATTGCTCTCACTAATAGAGATAAATACGATGGAGAGACTTCTTGGTTCTTTTGTTCTGTAAAATAAGTCATGCATGATATATATCGTCCTTCAAAATTTATCGCCATTTTCTTGAAGGGAAACTATAACTATAATTCTTAAAATGAGAGAACATATTTGAAAATTGTCCATATATAAATCTTATTGTCAATTAACTCCACGAAATTTTCTTTTCTCAGTCAAGCATCTTGTCATGCACTTTCTAATGCAGCTCCTGTAACCTTCTTTAACGTATTGCCAACATTCTTTCCTACACAATTTATCACAATCTTTTTCTTCAAGTGTTTTAGATTGATCCAAGCTTGGAGAAGAATGGTTGGAGGGACCAGAAGGGGAAGAGGAAACATAGTACAGAAACCTTAGAGAGAATGGAGTAACATCCTCAACTTGCATTTTCAATAGTAGAAGAAAATAGATAAGTATAACAAGTCGTGTGAGACAACTTCTGTCCATGATTCCCTTGTTCAAATCAATTTTAATTTTGATTTAAATATAGAGAAAGCTACTATTTATACATTCAGCTTCCGAAGAAAATTTTAAAATATCCATCTCCACATTCATAAATAAAAACAAAGTTTTAAAATAAGATTGATTCTAAGTTCCATTTAATAGCTTTGCTAAGAAGGGTAGCAGTTGGCATAATTGATGGCAACTTTTGATGCATACGAACGACTAATATTGTTGTTATTTAACTAACAATGCGTTTGGAATGATGAGAATCAATGAAATGGAATGAAAACTAATGGAATGAGAACTTTTCCCCTGTTTGTAAGTTTTAAAATTTAAGGTGGCGAAAGGAATAAGAGTGAAACCATTTCCATCCCTTCCCTTTAAAATCACCAATTTTTGTTCCTTCTCAGATTGGGGGTAAAGAAAGGGAACACTTATTTGTATTTATTGATTGACATTTTTCCCTTTTTTTTATATATCATAATATACTACATAGTCATTCCTTCAAATTTATATTTTTGCTTACTGCTTGCATCCCTTCTCTCAAATATAATTTTTTTATATGGAATTATCATCCCTAAATCTAATTTTTCATATGAAATTATCATTTAATCCTTCATATATGTAATTTGATTTTTAAATTTAAATTAATATTTAAATACACATATTGTGATGTCCTTTGAATTTTTGTTCTGTTTTAAATAAGGATTATATTATAATTTTGTATCTATAATGCTTACTATTCTGTTCACTTTTATTTGAACTTTGAAACAAAGGGAAGGAAATTTCTATCCTTTTTCATATTAAACTTCCAAACAAAGGGAGCGGAAGTCTATTTTGTTCTTTTCTACCCTTTCCGTTCCATTCCGCTCTATGTAGTATGTAGGAAGTCTTTTAAGTTTAAACCTCCGTGCCACTGGTTCTACCAAAAAAAAAATTTATTATAGAACTTATATTAAGGGTCTGTAATATTTCTTTCCACTCATGAATGAGTATGTTACTCTCATCTTTGGTGTATTTTATTCTTATTTCATAAATCTTCTTCCTATTAAAAATCTGTGACAAAACAAAAAGAAAATTCAGGAGAGGCTAGCGCAGATCTTGAAAGGAGATACATGTATAAATTTAAAAATTGAGGAAAGATTTATATAATTAAAACAAAGAGAATATTGTTAAGAATAATTGAAACCTTTTGAGTTTTTTATTTACGCAATGTTCTACAATACACAAATGGGAAAATAGCTTAATTATATGCGGTTTAGACATATATTGTTTGCATGGACTATTTGACCAGTGGAATGATATATAAACCATAATATTTATTATCAATTTGATATACATATTAATGAAAATATGAATTGATTGGTGTAATGGACCTGGCCAAAGCCCAATAGCAAAGGGCCCAACTACCAGGCCCACTGGACCAACCAAACACCAGCCTATAAATACACTCCTCAGGTATGACTAAGACACAAAATCTAAGCTCGGACATAACTAACTTTGGCATCGAAGTGTAATAATCGCGCCTGAGCCCCTTGTTTACTTGTCTACAGGACTGACCTCGTTGGACCAATCCGACCTCAACATCTCAAGACCGAGACGTTCGTGATCCACTCACAAGCATCGACATTTGGCGCCATCTGTGGGAACTCAAAAGCCTTTCCCGACTTCATCGATTATGTGATTGGTCTCATGAACACACCCGTCCAGCCGCTAGCTAAGGGAACGGGGGTCTCACTTACCCCCTCCCGAAAAAACAACCACAAGAACAAAGACATGCAGACCCCTCCCCCACCCAAGGGCACCCATCCTCCCAGAGTCACCAGGAGCCTGACCCTCATATCGACACCCTTCGACTCCTCATGCAGAGGATCAAAGCCCTTGAGCAGGAGAGAGCTGCCGACAGGCTCGAGTTGGACGAATATAGAAGGCAGAAACGACGGGAAAGTACGGCCGTATCTCAAGGACTGCATAACCTTGCTGAGGGTCAGGACGTAATCCCTCCCATGCTCACGGACCCCATACACAGACTTCCCCCAATAACCGAGGACAGCATCCAAGTTGAGAATACATTCTCCTTATACCCATCTCATACTAGAACGGCCACAGATAAACCTTCCACCCACCGGGCAACACCATTCACCCACCATATCGTAGAGTATCCCCTCCCACGGCACTTCAAGTAACCCTAACTCGAACCATATGACGGGTCTACCGATCCTAGGGAGCATATAGAGAACTATGCGATGGTCATGATGCTGAATGGTTCGGGCGAGGAGCTCAGGTGCAGGGCATTCCCTACCACACTGAGGAAGACTACCCTTCAGTCGTTCTGTGGCCTCCCTCTGAACTCTGTAGGAAGCTTCGAGGATATCGAAAGACTTTTTGTTGCCCGCTTCTCGGCAAGCATCACCCATCAGAGGACCTCGGCAATCCTCTCTACCCTCAGGCAGAAGGAGGGCGAGCCCTTAAATGATTACATCAGACGTTTCAACACACTCTCTCTCTCTGGGTCTGGAACCTAAGCGACCCGGTGGCGATTCATGCACTTCAATCCGGCCTCCAGCCCAGACGTTTCCAAGAGAGCCTAACCCTGGATCCACCCACCAACCTGACTGAACTCTTGACCAGGGCATCAAAACATGTTAACCTGGAGGAAATACTGAAAATGTCCGAAACTAGGCCTCAACCCTCCAAGGAGAAGCTTGATTCCCCGCACATGGAATGTAACAAATCTCAAATATTATGAAATCGACTAGGTTTGAGACCAATGTCTCCCCAAACGGCAAATGCCGACCTGGAGCCTAATGTCTCCCCAAACGGCCAAAGTCGACTTGGAGACCAATGTCTCCCCAAACGGCCAATGCCGACCTGGAGGCCAATGCCTCCCCAAATGGCCAATGCTGACCTCGAGACCAATGTCTCCCCAAACGGCCAATTCCAACCAGGAGACCAATGTCTCCCTAAACGGCTAATGCCAACCTCGAGACTAATGTCTCCCCAAACGGCCAATGCCGACAAGGAGACCAATGTCTCCCCAAACGGCCAATGCCTACCTGGAGCCCAATGTCTCCCCAAACGGCCAATGCCGACCTTGAGACCAATGTCTCCCCCAACGGCCAATGCCGACCTGGAGCCCAATGTCTCCCCACACGGTCAAAACCGACCTGGAGACCAATGTCTCCCCCAACGGCCAATGCCAACCTGGAGACCAAGGTCTCCCGCAATGGCCAATGCTGACCTGGAGACCAATGTCTCCCCAAACGGCCAAAGCCGACCTGGAGGCAAATGTCTCCAGAAGCGGCCAAATACCGCCCTCAAGACCCATATCTCCACAACACAGCCTACCTCATGTAAACGCAACTTGGCCCCTTGAAAGCCTTTGGATACCGACAAACCAGCAGCGTAAAGTGGCCCCTTGAAAACCAAAACACAAAAAACAAAAAAAACATAAACAAAACACAACAAACCAAACCAAAAATCGAACAGCACGACAGCGGAGACAACCCAACACATACACGCCCAAATTTCCGCACCAACGCCAAAATTTCAATAACTGTCAAGTTACATGGCCCTATATATAAACCAAAAAAAAAAAAAAACAAGCACACTACTCCGAGGACGAGTCTTGCTCGTCCCCCGACTCCGACACCAGGAAGGCCGGGTCGTCCTGCTCATCCTCCACCGGGTCCACCAGCTTGCCGTCCCGTACCATCTTCGCCGAATCCAAGTCTTCCAAAGGAAAGTCAGGACATGCCTCGACGACGAAAGAACTGTTCCCCCAATCCTCCACGGACAGGTATTCTTTCAAGGTCGGCATCAGCTCTGCTCCGAAGCATGACTCAAGGGAGCGGATATCTTCGCTCACCTAGTCAAAAATGTCACCATCCCCTCGGCCAGAGACCCCAACTTCCCTTTCGGGGAAATCTTCCGAAGGACCCGACCTTGAGCTCGGTTTTCCCGACCTCATCACAACCTAGACTGACCAAAAACAAGAAGTT
>JASKGM010056219.1:0-18770 GCA_034509205.1 Ceratonia siliqua | reverse complement strand
TTTGAGATAGCATGGCTAACTAAACCAACATCTAATCATTGCATACGAAATTACAAATAACACAGTTAATCAAAGAATCTCAAACCCAAATCAACTAAATCATTACTTCAAACACAGTGAATTGAAATTATAGCTAAATCTCTTAAGAATTATTGCTGAAAAAATGTGTCAAATTTAAATTAAAGAACCCAGCTTTATTCCAGCATTAACTGAATCACAGTGAGGTTTGCATAAAAATATGAAGTTTCTGCCACTTACCCTTGCTCAGAAATGAGATTATCCCAAGAATTATTTGTGCCCAACATTTAATATTCTAAAATGAATTACAATATTATCTTAGGCATTTTAACGTAATGGAAGACCACTCTGAAAAAAAAAACAACTCTTTGCTTCACGCGAAAATCAAAGTCAGCGCCAAAGATACAATCTGATTTCAAGGCCAGATTGTATGGCTTGGAGCTACGCTTGCTCCCAACTGAATTTAGTTAGCTATGTTTATCCTAACCTGCCTCCGCAGTTGACACAAGAAGGATATCAACCACAGATTGGCATAAGGTGAAACCGAATTCCAGCCTTAATCATCCTACCATTGATCAGTAACGAGGTCTAAACAGAGGCTCGTCTAATTCACAATCAGAAATTGGGGAGTTAATCACTCCACACAGCAAGCAAAGTACCAACAAACCAGATATCATTAATTTAAAAAAAATACCAACTGATTTCGTCTAACCCAGATGACAAAAGGGGAATTCAGAGAAGGAGAAACTGCTTCTTCAATCGGAAAAAAAACAAAAGAAACCCCTCCCTAAATACAAAACTCCCAAATCGACCAAAGCTTACCAAAATCCCTTCAGCCCCTGTTGTAAGCCCTTGTTTTCAACTTCGAAATCCCTCTCTAATTCTTCTTTTTCTATCCCCGAGACTTCAGAAAAATCGCCCCTTTCTCTCTATCGATTCCTTAGGTCTGTTGGTTTTTACCCTTTTTCCTTTGTCTCCTCTGTCTGAACCCTTTTATCTCCGACTGTTGCGTGTGCCGAGCTAGTGATCGAGAAATGGAGCTTGCAGGGAGTGGGTGAAGCACAGATGAGCAGAGATTGCGTGGAGGATGATTTACTGAGAGTCGGTATGAAGGGAAATTACACTGGTTCAGGGAGAGATGAGATGATGCGTGAAGAGGGAAATAGAGAAATGGATGTGAGATTTGATAGAGACTGGGTTGCGTGGAGTGCGGAGCAAGTGAGTGTACAGAGAGTTGGGCGATGAAGAGGGGATTTTAAGAGGGACCTCGGGAGAGTAGGTGGTGAGAAGGTTGCGTGAGGGGTTAGGTTGCAGAGGATGGGCTTTGCGGTTTTTGGCTGAGTCAAATCGTGATGGACCGGGTTGGATGATATTGGATTTGGGCTTGGACCGGGGCAAGCGGACTTGGACTGAAAATTGGGCCAGATGAAGTTGGGCTACGGTTTGGGCTAAGTTGGACTGACTCTAAGTTGCCAAAAAGGTTTATTGGGCCTCTTTTTTTTTGTTTGTTTTTGTTTTGATTTTTTTTATTTTTAAATAATACCGGACAAAAATAGTTGTTTATAGACTTCTACGCAAATAAAGGGAGACATTGACCAAGATTTTAAGTTGAGTTTATATCAAATGGGAATACACCTATACAAGTAATGCATGTTGTTAGGTCCTAGTCAAAGCACAAAATTTAAATGAATACAATTCTTTTAGGGCGATAACAAGCCACAGTTTGATTCTGAAATTTGCTACTTACTTCATTTACTTACATGGTATATATACAGATGGTAAGTAGATCCTACATACATGCCACTACTCCTAAGAACCAACTACGTGCTTATAATAACTGCATACATGTAGGAAAGAGACTGCAACTAATCCTAAGTGCATTACGTCGCATTAAGTGCCAACCTATGAAACTACCCAATCGTGGTTCATGATTCTAGTCGAACGTGGTTACCCAGTCACCACTATTGCTTAGGCTTTGACCATGCATCACTGCATGTATTTGAAATTCTTCATAGGTACTCTTTGCAACCTTCGTGGTCCATCATTGCCTCCCACTCCCACAGGAAACTGTGTCCTCAAGGTTCATATGAGGAAACCAGTCCTTGAGGTTGGAAGTGGATTCCCACGTGGCATCCTCTGGTGGTAGATTTTTCCAATGAACCAAGTGTTCTTCCAAAAGCCGAGAACCTTTCTTGACCCAACGGATATACCAGATAGCATGGGGTGCAAGAACGATGTCACCGTCATCAGTAACTGGGGGAAGCTCCTGGTTAACAGCAGTAAACTCGCCCGCATGTTTTTTGAGTAAGGAAACATGGAAAATGGGATGGATACATGATTCTAGAGGATGGGCAAGTATGTAAGCGACTTTACCCACTCTACTTTCAATGGAAAAGGGCCATAAAACTTGTTAGCTAACTTTCGTGAAGCTCTGTTGAACACTATTTGTTGTCGGTAAGGGTGGAGTTTTAGGAAAACAAGGTCTCCTACATTGAATTCGATATCTTAGCGCTTGGCATCTACCCCTTGTTTCATTCTGTTACTGACTGCATAGAGGTTGTGCCTGAGTTGGTGAAGCAGGCTATCTCTTGAGAGGAGTTGCTAGTCTACCTCGTGAACCGAAGACTCCGCCAACTGGTAGTGTGGAATGAGGGGTGGTGGCTGGGATCCGGATCCCCTCCTTTTCTCTAGTCATTTTTCCCTCCAAAATGCATATTATATAAATTTTAAAAAATTTTAAAAAAATATTAATAAGTTTTAATTTATAAGTAATCAATATTAGATTAATAAAAAAAAATTTTAAATAATAAGGTTAAATTCTTAAATAAACAATTATATTAATATTTTAATGATATTTTATTTAAATTTTCCTTCAATATTAGTTTAATACAAAAAATACCTTTAAAAAAATAAAAATAAAATTTTAAATTATATTAATCTTTCTTTAAAACTTATTCATATTTTTTTTAATTTTTTTAAATTTATATAATATTTATTTTGAAGGAGAAAAGGACCCTCATTTTCTCTTGAGAAAAGGAAGGGATCCAAATTCTGGTGGCTGGCCATAGAGTCCCTGAAAAGGGGTCATTCTTGTGGACGCATGAAAGGTTGTGTTGTACCAGAATTAGGCCCATGGTAGGGACATACTCCACTGTCGAGGACGTTGATGAGCCAGGCAATGCAAGTATTGTTCAACACATCGATTAACGACCTCGAATTGCCCATCGATTTCGGGGTGATATGCTGAGCTCATTTTCAAGTGGGTGCCAGATAGTTTGAAGAATTCACACCAGAAGTGACTGATGAACAACAAATCACGATCACTTAAGATGGACCTTGGCATGCCGTGGAGCATAACCACACCCTCAACAAAACATTCTGCAACAAGTTTAGTAGTAAAAGGGTGACTTAAAGCTATGAAGTGAGCTGACTTAATGAGTCTATCCACCATAACAAGGATAGTGTCTTTGCCCTGGGAGGAAGCAAGACCCTCAATGAAGTCCATTGTTATGTCATCCCTTACTTGGCATGGAATCAACAATGGCTGGACGAGGTCGCCAAGTGAGAGGGAATCGGCCTTGGCGCGTTGACAACTATCACAGGCAGACACATATTGTTGCACTGACTTATACAATGAGGGCCAATAGAATTGTTGAGCAATGTGTAAGAAGGTCCTCAAAACTCCGAAGTGGCCACTCATTGGGGGATCATGAAACTTGCGAAGTAGGAGCTGGATAATGGGCGAGTTGGGTGGTACACCACTCGGTTCTTGTAGAGCAACATACCACCACTCAATTTAAATGGTTCTCTTGGACTGTCTATTACGAACTTTCCAATTCTCTCCCTGTATGGGTGTCCCACTGTTGCAGCCTTGATGTCATCCCATAATTGAACCTGTGGAATATGCAAATAATTAAGAAGTGGGCTGCCTGGAACCCGTGATAGTGCATCTACTGCAGAATTGTCCTTGCCAAGTTTATATAAGATTTCATAATCGTAACCCATTAATTTGGCTACCCATTTTTTCTGTTCCGAGGTCACCTTGCATTGTTCCAGGAGATATTTTAGACTCCTTTGGTCGGTCAGTTTGGATGTAGAATTTCCTTCCAAGCACATAAGGTCTCCAAGTGCGGATAGCTTTGACAATGGCCAGCATTTCTTTTGCAAAAGTGGACCAAGACTGTTTGCAAACTCCCAATGCTTTACTCATGAATGCAATGGGCCTGGACTGTTGAGATAAGACAGCACCAATACCGTCACCTAAAGCACCAGATTCAATCACAAAATGGTCATTAAAATTAGGCAATGTATGGGTACGGGTATATGTCATAGCCTGTTTGAGGGTTTGGAAAGCTTCCTCAGCTCCTTTAGGCCACGCAAATTGACCTTTTCTCAAAAGATTGGTTAGTGGTCTAGCCAGTGTCCAATAATTGCAAACAAATTTCCTATAGTAGCCTGTAAGGCCTAAAAAACCACGCAGCTCCGATACATTAGTGGGTCGAGGCCAACTGAGCATTGCTTAGATTTTAGTTTGATCTACCTTTACCCCTTGAGAAGTGACAATGTGGACCAAGTACTCTAATTCCTGTTTACCGAATACACATTTGCTCAATTTAACATAAAATTGGTGATATAAATCAATATAATCGTCAAAAAATACCAGTATATTCATAATTGCTAGAAAAGTGGATGGTGCATTGCAAAGTCCAAAGGGCATAACCATATATTCATAATGTCCATTATAAGTTCGGAATGCAATTTTTGGAAATCTATGGATGCATTCTAACATGATGACATCTAATCTCAAGTCTAATTTTGTGAAATAGGATGCACCATACAATTCATCTAACATATCATCAACAGTGGGAGTTGGAAAATGATCTTTAATTGTTACTGCATTAAGGGCCTATAGACCATACAAAATCGCCAAGTTTCATCTTTTTTTTTTAACTGGCAATATTGGGGATGAAAAGGGACTAGTAGGTCTTATAATTCCCAATTGTAGCATATCATGCACTTGCTTTTCTATTTCGGCTTTTTAAAAATGGGCATACCTGCATGGTCTAACATTTACTAGTTCAATGCCTTCTTTTAATGTTATGCAATGGTCTATATCTCTGGTTGGTGGAAGCTACTTAGGTTCAGTGGCTTTCCCTGCAATGGTTGCAAATAAATTGCAGATATGGTATTTCCCTATCTGAACTCCTTAGAAATAGCCTTCAATGTAGCAGGTTGTATTTGTTGTGCATCCATCCTTGAAGCTTGTGATTTCGATGGTCTCAATAGAACTCCATTGTCATTCGTTTCCAATTGCACACAACGTTTCCTAGCTATTCAAGCCATTGTATTCCCAAAACTAGGTCCAAACCCGTTAATGGTAATGAATAAAGAGTGAGTAAGAATGAAATACCCTGGACAATGATAGGTACATTCTCAAACCGTCCTTGACACCTTAGTGGAATTCCATTGGCAACCTTCACAGCAAAAGGCTTTGTGGGAACCACTGGCAGCTAGAGTATATTTGCAATCTTCTCACTTATGAAGTTGTGAGTCGAACCGCTATCGATGAGCACTACCACTACTTGCTTCCAAGCTTCGCCATTACTCTCATGGTTTTGGGTGTAGTCCAACCAGATAATGCATGCAAGAAATTTCGGGCTAAGGCAACTCCTCTGTTTCTTGATCCTCTGCCACCTCCTCGATAACTTCTTCACATTTAACAGAATCTAAATTGGAACTTCCTTTTAACAACAATAACTGTGGCACCTTACAACGATTGTCTGTTGTGAACTTTTCATTACAATTAAAACATATATCTTGGGCACGTTTCTTCTGCATCTCGTCCCATGTCAATCGTTTCACTGGCTGATTGGGTCTTATGGTTACTGAGTTTTCTGGTTGAAAAGGTTGACCCTGTGCGAAGCGTGAAAACCTAAGCTATCTCTAAAGTTGCTCGTCTCGCATACGAACCAGACTAATAGCTTCCTATAAAGATATTTTGCCCTGAACATCCTTGTGCCTTCTGTGAGTTATGGTTTCAGTCTGCCCATAAAGGTGCCAATTAGTGCCTTCTGTGATCAATCTTGCACCAAATTGCCTAAACGTTCAAGCTCTCTCTAGTATTCCTTTATTGAACTTGTTTATTAATCTTGGAGAGGCCTTCATCAAAATCTCCATCTTCTGTTAGTCCAAATCTAACTACCAATTCCTCTTTGAACACTGCCCATAACATGTTTTTTTCTTTTGTAAAGGTCCTCCTTAGCCATAATCACAACTGGTTAGCATCCCCCTCAAGGTGAAATGATGCAAGGGTGACTTTCTGAGCTTCCCTTTCGATGTCCCTTGATACTGGAATAGTTGCTCAACTCGATTAAGCCATTCGGTGGCATCATCTCCATTATATCTAGGAAATTCTAGTCTAGTCATTTTAGATGACTAAATCTACCTAAACCCTATGACCTTCCACTTCATCCTTGCTTTCTCCTCAGTTGTTATGGCGCTGACTCTCGTGTCCATTGGTATGGTTGCTCGAGCCTTCCTTACCTGTGTTACGATATGTGTTTGGGTGCTATCCACGTGTACTGGTGATAGCCTTGCTGCACCCATTCTACTGGTCATAGTCTAGCATTTTCATTCTGTTCTTACCGCTATATAAAGTGTAATTGGTTGAATAATAGGATAACAAGAATAAGTAGTCACTAGTCAACTTCTCTCTCCTTTTCTGCTTAGAGGTCGCACATCCTCGAAACTGTGCAAATTCTTCCTTAACATTTGGTGCTTTCATTGAGAGTATTCATGGTCGATCAGTTGCAAGACTATGAGATCAAGGCGTTGGAAGAATGCCGGAATCGTCTCGCACTTCATGATGAGCAATTTAATTCTTTTGGTAACATACTCCAATCAATTAGATTGAAATTAGCATCATTAGAAAATCAACTAGAACAGAGTCTGAGAGATTCAGTAGTCAATGTATCGATATTGTCTTCATTGCTGAGGACACGTTCGAAGAATGCATCTGGAATTAGCGTGAACACCTGCAACCATTGCAAACTATGAAGTTTGGTGCACCGCGATGCGATGAAGAGGATCCGCATGGATGGATCCTCAAAGCAGAAGAGTTTTTTGATATTCATGGAACTCCAGATCATGAACGGTTGGAGATCTCTGCGTTACATATGGATGGTGTGGCACTGCAGTGGTATCAACAAAGGTGTAAGAATGGCTCATCTTCATCTTGGCAAGAATTTCTTAAAGCACTCTTGATTCATTTTGATACATCAGAGAACAGAGATATTCATGAGGTTGGACATGGCTTAACTGCATCTGCAATTGTTGAAGAAAACTTTGCACAACATTTATTTCAGATTGGGAAGAAAAGGCTTGATCATTTCAAAGTCAAGTGGAAATGGAAACTACGGCAAGATAATCCAACTCTAGTTCATTCAAATTTGAATGTCTTTGAACAAACTCGCGTGAAATGGACTGAGTATATCAACGTCATTGTGTCATTGCTGGCGACAAAGTGGTGTAAGTTTGATGATTGGAGCTTTGCGCAAAAACTGATATTGTGGGGATGTGAGCCTTTCCCAAGTATGAGGTATTTTGCTAAATCTGTTCCCAAAAAGCTGAGCAGAGGTTGCATGACCATAGTGAAGGTCCTTGTTTTCTATAAGCAACGAAACCTTATGTTCTTCTTTGCTTGGGCATATGCGATTCCTACTTGGATCCATACATTTGTAGAAGGTGATGTTTGGGTATTTCTCATCTGCTATGTAATTAAATTTGATCCAAATATCAGCAGATTGTTTAAGTAATACATTATGCTATTGTTGCTAAATCAAATGGCTTCGGGAATGTTCCGAGCCATTGCGGCACTAGGTAAGAACATAATTGTGGTTAACACATTTAGGTCATTTGTACGATTCATATTTCTTGGATGGGGTGGCTTAATTCTGTCACGGAATGATATCCAGGGAAGGTGGATTTGGGGTTGTAGGATTTCACCATTAATGTATAGGCAGAATGCTATAGTAACAAATGAGTTCCTTGGGAAGAGTTGGAACCACTTTCTCTTAAATACAACTAAGCCATTGGGAGTTCTAGTTCTGAAGTCTCATGGGTTCTTCACACATGCATATTGGCATTGGATAGGGATTGGTATAATGATCGGATTTATGTTATTTTTCAACATCTTATTTCTTGTGGCTCTTACTTATCTCAACCTTTTTGATAAGCCAAATGCAACAATTTTTGAAGAATCTAAAGGCAATATTTCTAATAACAGAATCCGAGAAGGTGTTGAATTATCACGCACAGAGAGTTCAAACTTTAGTATGAGAAGTGGTGCTAAATATTTTAAAGAGTGGTTTGCATTTATTGGTAGAAAAGCAACCCTTAGTGTTCCTTGTTCACCATATGCAATTACATTCCGACCAATTGCTACCACGTCATCAAGCATGAGACCCATGAAAGTTTCAACTTATTCATGTGGTGATATTCCTCTTGGTTGTTCATGTGGCGATTGCCCTTCATCCTCAGTATGCTCCAACATTGTTCCTTTCATCAATTGCAAGAGGGATTCATGTTCTAGGAGAATTGGGTCTTTAATGGTTCATGTAGCTTCATTGATACATGATAACCTCCCCTGCATGGATGAGTGTTCCTCACGTCAAGGCCAACCCTCCAACTACAACATCTTTGGTGTTGGCATAGCCATTTTCGCAGGTGATGCTATGTTTTTATTGAGATTCCGTCACATTGTTTCGCATAGTTCCTCTGACTTTGTGCATGAGCCCCAACTACTTCGTGTAATTGCTGAGCTAACACACTTTGTAGGTTCCACGGGCATGGCTGCCTGGCAGTTCCTTGACATTGAAGAAGGGCCCAATGCAGTTGGATTTATCCAAGAAAAGAAGTCTGGTGAAAAGGTAAAGTGTTCTACAGTTTGTGGAGGACTGTTGGCTGGTGCTAAAGATGATGAGATAGAGAGACTAATGAGGTATGAGAGAGCTGTTGGACTAACTGCAGTAGTTGGCATTCCATTTTTTGAGCTTGCAATCGGGGTTAAAGCAGTAATATTATATGGCCCAAGAATTTCTAAGAAAGCTGGTGTGACTAGTAAGGACAAGTTATTGCTTGTAACAATTGGAGTAGGCATTACAAAGGTGTTTTTACTGGTAACATCCACATTCTTGCTTGACACAGTTGGAAGAAATTACATTCCTAGAATATTTTTTGCTATTGCTTGGCGCCAGATGTCATTACTACCCAATTACCTGGACATATCGTTAGCAATCATCCTGTTATTTAGCCCATTGACATTTTGTGCATTCGGCATGTACATACTAGAAGAGAACATGCTTTTGTCAAGTGCTCTAGTCGATATGTACTGTAAATATGGAGTCACTTCAGGTGCTTGGGTTATTTTCAAAGATACGCTTACTCAGAATGAGATTATATGGAATACCATGATCAGGGGATATGCACAAAATGGGCAGATTTCAGGGACCTTGGCCCAGTATGAAAGTTTGTTGCAAGAAAAATTAAAACCTGATGATATTACTTGGGATCATTGTGCATGTGTGATTATTCTTCTTGGTCAATCCGGTTATATCAATAAAGCACTTGATTTGATCAAAGTTATGGTTCACGAACCAGATTCCTTGATTTGGTTTACTCGACCATCTGTTTCTGCCATGAAGGGTGACATAAATCATGCAGAATTGGCTGTTAGGCATCTCTTCGAATTAAATCCACTCACTGCTGGACCTTATATCAAGATCCCCAACATGTCTGCTGCCTGTGGGAGATGGAAAGGGGTAGCTGCTGTAAGATTTCTAATGAGGATAAATAATGCAAAGAAGTTTGTTCATGCAATTGGACTGAGATTGTGAATGAAGTTCATAGATTTGTTTCTGAAGCTCGCATTCATCCAGAAGTGGAAGAGAATTTAAGTTGTGATTACCGGTGGATTCCTTTGATGAGTTTAGCATTCATTACACAACTTTTGACCTTGAGGACAAGGTCATTTTTGAAGGGGAAGGAAATGTTATGATAGGTGTTTGGGTGCTATCTATGTGTACTAATGATAGCCTTGCTGTAACCATTCTATTGGTCATAGTCTAGCATTTTCATTCTGTTCTTACCGCTATATAAAGTGTAATTGGTTGCATAATAGGATAACAAGAACAAGTATTCAACTTCTCTCTCCTTTCCTGCTTGGAGGTCGCACATCCTCGAAACTGTGCAAATTCTTCCTTAATAACCTACCAGCATAGCCTCGAACAACCGGTTGATTTTTCCTTCCAATTGGTGCAACCTATCGGCCATCCCAATCTCCATTATGCTCTGACCCATCTCTAGGTTCTCGATCCATTCTTTGTTGGTTGACATTATGAGCCGGTGCTTTTGTACCAAAGTTAGGTCCCAGTCAAAGCACAAAATTTAAATGAACACAGTTCTCTCAGGGCGAGAACAAGCCACAGTTTGATTCGAAATTTGTTACCTCCTTCATTTACTTTCATGGTATATATACAGATGGTAAGTAGATCCTACATAAATGCCACTACTCCTAAGAACCAACTACGTGCTTATAATAACTACATCACATGTGGGAAAGAGACTGCAACTAATCCTAAGTGCATTACGTGGCATTAAGTGCCAACCTACAAAACTACCCAATCGTGGTTCATGCTTCTAGTCGAACGTAACCACCCAGTCACCACTATTGCTCGGGCTTTAACCATGCATCACTGCAAGTATTTGAAATTCTTCAAAGGTACTCTTTGTGACCTTTGTGGTCCATCACATGTAGTCAACAATCAAATGCCCACAAGAAAGGGCATGCTAAACATAACAAAATAAGCAACATTTGGGAGAAACTGAAAATTCAATTCAAGGGTGTGATCACATCGATCCAACCGAATGCTATATACAAATCTCTTCTGATATCTGAGAGCTAAGGAGCTACCTTCATAAGGCTTTTATAAAATTCCAAAAGTTAAAAAAGAGGCAACTGAAAGTTCACAAAGAAGACAAAAACCATGAAATATATTACATAAATGGTAGAACATACCAATTCGCATCAACCCGAACTCGATGCCCCACTAGCAGAAGCTGTCACTCTCTTCTTCCTTTCCACCTCATATTCCTGGTCATCCGTAGGCAGTTCAAACCTGCATAATGGACATGTATTTCTAGAACCCAACCAGGGAACTATGCAATCCCCATGGTAATGATGCCCACAAGGCAATCTCTTCACCATATCTCCAACACCCACCAAATCCTTACATATAGCGCACACCAAAGCCTCATTCTCCAACACAATCTCCACAGTTGGTAATGCCTCCACTGCTGACTTCGCCGCCGGCGGGCCTCCTCTCCTGCCGCCTCCGTCGTTCTCCGCCAAGGTCTGCAGCAACGATTCATACTCAGCTGCATTCACGTAATCTTCTGGGTTGCCTATAAGCCGATCCGATTCCGGAACTTGAAGCCGAAACTCCATGGAATTGTCTTCCAGACCCATCAATATCTCAGCCCAATCCAATATCCGATTCCTCATGCTTCTTGTGCGGGTCGCCAAATCTCTGATCCGAAGTCGCAGCACGTCGCGTCTCCTTCGCGGAAGATCTTCATCGCCTCCTTGTGGGTCCTCGTGAGCCATTTGATCTTCCTGTTCTTCACTAGCTTCGTGCTCTTCTCCTTCGTCGTGAAACACTACCCTGTCGTCTTCGTCGCCGTTGTCCTCCTCATCGTTATCCCAACCCCCGAGCTCAATCCTGAGAAAATCATCGTCCGAGGAATGACTTGGAGGTGGCGGAGGAGATGCTTCATCGTCACGCGCCGATTGGGCAATTAGACGGAGCACCTGCAGAAATTGAGACCCGGAATAGAGATCGTTGGCCTGATCGGAAGACCCAAAAGGTGGATCTGATGGCGGCCGAGACGGCGGAGGAATTGATTCGACAAAGCCGTTGTTGCAGTCCCGACAGATAATGTCAGGGAGATTAGCTAGTGTTTCGATGGAGACCCGGTTGTCGCAGTGGTAGCACCAGTACTGCAGACTATCGGTGTTCGGAATGGGTTGCTCCGGTGGCTGAGACGTTGTGTCCGCCATGGTTTTAAGGTTAGAAGATAGTGGAATACGACCAGGCGGGGAGAGGACTCACCTGCTGCTTGGGAGATGGAGGAAGGAGGAGCGCTGAGCAGAGAGTGGCTGTTTGGTTTTGATGCTTTCGTATAATTGACATTGGGCGAGGTCCCTCAATTATTTTTATTTTAATTAATTAATCGGTGGGTCTTATTTAAAGTTTAACTTAAAGGATAAAGCAATAAAGAAAAAACAATTTAGCTCACAATCGCAACGAACAAAAATGAAGATTTTCTGTTATTATTATATTAACTATTTAAATTCACTTAAAAAAAATTTTAAATAGAAAACAGTGTTCAGAAACTTTTTAAACTAGGATATTTGCAAAACTTAAAAATTGAACTCTAATGGTGTGTCTATTTTTTTTAGTGAAAATAAAAATAAATTTAAAAAAGTGCTTGTATGACTTATATTAATTTTATTTTATAACAAATAGAGTTATATTTTTGAAAATTTTAAAAACTACACAGATGTTTTTAGTGTTTTCACAAAATATAAGTGGACATTTTTTAAAATTTATTGAAATTATTATTTTAATAATAAATGACATTTTTTATTATAATTACATTATTAGTCATAATTAATAATAATTAAAAGAAGGTGTGGTGGGACCACAAAAAAACAAAAACAATTATTATACTTAAATTATATAATAAAATAATTAAAAATAAAAATGAAAATAAAACTACAATTGAAAGCAAGTACAAATTTAAAATTTCGAGAATTAAAAAAAATTAAAAAATATAAGCAGAAAATATTTTTACACACCAAGCACACCTTAAGTTTTTTTACCGATTGGATTTTTTCTCTTTTGTTCAAATTAAAATAGTGCAAGAATATTAATGTCTAAACTCATAATTTGATATACACTCAATCTTAAAATTCGATCCAGACCCAAACATTGAGATAAAGACCCGGTCGATCATGTTTAATAGATCTTGGCCGTCCATTCATTTAGATGGTCAAGATCTTGTCACGTCAGATAATCTTTTTTAAATTAAAAAAACAAACTCTATCTCCTAATTTTGGACAGCCTCCTCCTTTCTCCCCATAATTTTTGCCCAATGGTCTACTTCCCTCTTTTCCTCATTCAGTCCCGGAAACTATTATCGATGTTAGAGCACACCACCGCCAGCATCAGAGAAAGGTGCCATTTCTTGAACCCAGCAGCTCCACCATCAACACAAACTATCTTTTTGCATTCTGATTTCTGCAACTGCCATCGCCATCACCATCGTCGGCATCCAAATGGGAATAATGGTATGTTCATCATTTAGGAAATAATTAGTCTGCAAATGTGTTTATTTACTTGTATTATTCATTTACATTGTATGTCTACATAAACCCACGAAATCCGCTTGGTACCGATTGTTGGATTTCTTTGACTTTTAACAACAACTCTCATATCATATTATCAGGTAGTAATGTTGCAGCTTCCTTGCACATTTTAGTTATTCATAAGGAATTACTAAATTAGTTTATTATTGGTGAAGATATGGGTATGCTCAAGGTTATGGTTTGAAACAATATTTGAATATATGAGTAGGAAGACATTTGATGAAGACGAAGGCATGTTGAAGAGATGCGTGGAGTGTAATGAAAATGGATTGATAATTAATTCATTGTCCAGATTGTTGTTCTTGAATTCTCCTAATAGTAGTATTGCTACTTCTTTGTACATTCTAGTGGTTGATAAAAAATTACTAAATCCATTTATTGTTGATAAAGATATGGGTTTGCTTAAGGTTATGGTTCAAACCAAACACTCTTCGAATATATGATTGTTTGAATTATCAATAGAGCTAGTAGTCTTCAACTCCTTGAACTACATTCCTAAGGTGTTTTACTGTTTCATAAGGTGTTTTACTACATTAATGAGAATGGGCTATTTTAAATTGTTATCTCTATTCTTCATCATCACCTGTGTTTAATCATATACATTCTTGAATTTGATAGCACGTGGGTGTTATACTGCTTCAGCTTATCAATTAAAATAGGATGGAAAATAATATCATGGAAGAATGATACGGGTAATGTCTTTGCTCATACAAAATGTCTGTCTTCATTTGGCTATGGTCATTCTAGCCAGCTTATCACTTAATGTACTATGTGGACTGGCTCTACCAAGCTTCCTTTTGATGCATTATTCTCTTACATATCTCATTGGTGGTACAAATTTCTTTTCTTTATCAGTATGTAATAGCATGTTCCCCTTGTTCATGCATTATCAATCATGTTCCCCTTGTTCATGCATTATCAGTCATGTTCTATGTTTTTTTTTTTAGGTATGTTGGCAAACTGATATATGAGGCGCAGTTACCCTGTGATTACTTATACATATACAAAGCTATTCTCTATGGAGCAAATTCTTACTAGTTGCAGATTATGCAAATTTTTCTCTGGTCAAAAAAATAAAATGAAGGCATTGTCACATAAAGAAGCACTTCCTTAATTAGTTTTAGTTATTTGTGGTTGCATGTTTATGCATTTAACTCTTGTTATATTACGTCCCTATATTTCCAATTCTCTTATATATGTGGTGGTTGTCAAGTGCAATCCTTCTTTGCTATAGTGAAGGCATTATCACTTAAAGAAGTGCTCTAGAGGGCTTAGGCAACATCCGAGCAGGTAGCATGGATGCCCTTTACAGATTATCTCTAGATTTGTAGTTGGTCAATTAATCACTAAAGTTTTAACCATTCTTTATTTTCACCTTATATTGGTTTTGTTAGTCTAGTTGACAAAATTTGCAAATATCCCCACAAAATATGTTATGTTGTCTCTACTATTAATAATCTCTGAAACCTTAGTTGGAGCTGGAATTGGGGTAGAAGAGGGCTATTCTTGACTAATGGTTATTCATTCAGTTAATTTACTATTGGGTTGCTATTTTTAGTTAATTTACAAGTGACGATGTTACTGTCAGTATACTGCAAGTTACAAATATAGGTATAACATTTTTCTGCGATAACTGCAATAACTGTTTTAATTATATATGGTGACAATGTTATTGTTGGTATACTGCTTGTTATAAATATAGGAAATATTTTTCTGCAATAACTGATTGAATCTTGAGATGATCATATTGGATACACAAGGTCATAAGCTTACTTTGCTAATGATCTTGTGCATCCATATTATTATGATAATCCCAAGTAATTATGTAGTAAATTAACATATATTTAGAAAAGGCATTCATTGATAAACTACAGCATGTACTATTTTCGAACGCCCTAAATACATCAAAGTGCCAAGAAAAAGATAAACACTCTTATACATCAACACACAATTCCTTACACTCTTATACTGGTGACTGTATTTTCTCAACCAAGCTAACATCAACACATTGTTCCTTAATTCCCTCCAAGATCATCACCACCTACCTCATTCTTGGTCTATCACCTAAGTGCTCTTGGTGATGTAATTTGACAAGTCCAAAATCTCCCAATCTGGTAAACACTATTATGTACAACATTTCCAAAAACTCTCCAAGATCATCACCACCAAAATCTTCCTATTATGCACAACATTAAACAAACAATTAAAATTAGTTTTTATACTTTTAGTAAGTAAGTAGTTTAGAATTACCAGATAAAATATTACCTTACACTTATATTTGGTGGACACTAAAATTGAATATATCACTTACCGAGCATGAAGCTTGATAGAAATCAGTGCTCAATGCCTACAAAATATATATATTAAAAAGGAAAATAGTATTTTAGTATTTTTTACATAAACACTAAAAAAAATAACTTCACATGTGAACATTATATCTTAACCAACATACCGTTGAAATTTCATTCAGTCATTGAAATAATAATGGGTGAAAAGTATGAACAAGAATGTCTGACATAAGAAGGATTAATAATAATGAGAATTACCTCAATTCCTTTAAACTGGAGAATAAAAGACATGTTAGAAGTTAATAGAATAGATGTTGCACCTCATTGGAATGAAAATGCTCTTGAAAACTTGAAATGTCAGGTATGACAGAAGAAACATTTTCCTATGCAAATAGAAAGAATACAAATTAGTATGTTATAAAATTTAAACACAAAACTATATATTAAGAACTAAAGTACCTTTAATCGTTTGTTTTGTGAAACATTAGTGGCTTGACACTTTTTCTTCTTATTGCATTGCTTCTCAACCCAACTTTTTGGATGCTTTTTTATTTTTCTACCTTCTTTTCTCTTCAAGCCTTTGATATTAATCAAATGATTATTTTTTCAACCATACAATCAATTACATATTTTCCATCCCTAAAATCACCCATATGTCTTTTGCAAATATCTTGAACTTGCTTACTAAACTCAACTATATCTTGATCCATAAACATGTATGCTTCTTTACATTCAGTTGTCTCAGTTGCTAACCTTACTAATTTGGGACCAAGCTTCTTATATCATTGTGTGATATTGAGTTGGGGATTTTCATGAACAATTCTCCCATGTGTATCTTGCACAAGTCTATTTCTTGTATCTTTTGTCCATCTTTTCAAAAAATATTATGTAGGGATTGATTTGATATCTTTTATATTATACACTTTCAATGCATGGCAACATAAAATGCCAAAACTCCCAAACTTCCTACAACTACAAGAAATTTTGTTATTGGTTGAATTAAATAACACTTTGAACTCCAAATCTCCATTAAACATTATAACCACATACTCATGAATTGATTCACTTTCATTTCTATACTTTATAGAGGCTACAGAGTATAAATCAAATTCTTCTTGAAAAATATAAAAAAAATCCTAGGAGTATAACTTTGTTGCAACTTGAATCTTGGCAATTTTTGCCTAGATTCAAATTCAGACTACAACTCATTATATCTTTTATCACTAACCACCATTTCAAAGTGCTTGAAAAATTGGATTATATCCAATCCTGGTGTCATGGAACTTTTCAAATTAGAGTTTTATGCTATCAGTAAGTTGTGTACTCTCCATCCCTATTGAAAAAGTATTTTTCATGTAGCATTTTGTCCATTTTCCTTTATTTTATAAAAACTAGTTAGCTAATTATTTTCTTGGAGATCGTAGTCACTTAATAGTTTATCCCAAGTTGTTTGGAAATCACTTTCCTATGCATATTAGTACATATATACCTTAAAGTTTCCAAGAAATTATAACCATTTTTCATCAAATTCCTAAGATGCTTAGTGCCATTTTGCATCAAATGTCAGGTACACAATCCATGGTATGTTTCAGGCATCACCTCAATTAAAGCTTTAGTAATTGTATGGTCTTTATCAATAAAAATAGTTTGAGGTTTCTTCATCTTGTGTACCCCCAAGAATGTTTCAAACAACCATTTAAAGGACTTGGCAATCTCATCATAAAGAAGTGTAGCTCCAAAAATTATCATCCCTCTGTAATGATTAAAAACTTTCAAATAAAGCCAACTATCTACATGTCCCATTAGTGCTGTATGTAGTGTCAAGTGTGACCACATTACCAAAGATGGCATAATCAATGATCTTTTTTGCATCAGCCCAAAATATATTGGTTATTTGTTCTTCCACATCTAATTAAACTGCATAGTAAAATGATAGATTTTGTTGATTCTTGTTAGAAGTATTGTAATAGATTGCCTGCCTCCTTGCATGCCATGTTTCTTAGTCTTTTAGTACGAAGATAATTCTTTTGATCTAAACGGATGTATCCAAGATTTACTCTTTCACCTACATGTCTGCTCATCAATGCAAATGAAACATTTTGTTGATTCTCAGAGTCATTTGCTAAATCAATCTCATAAGTGTAAATACTGGATTTTGTCCAGTACAAAAAAAATATAATAATAATAATAAGAAAATAAAAAAATATATTAATATTAATAATAAAAATAATACAGAAAATGAAAAAAAATAATAGATAAAAAAATGAAAAATGAAAAAAATTAATTATTAATTAAAACAAAAAAAGAAGAAAATGGAAATGAAAATTAAAAAAAAAAAAAACTCCTTAGCCCAACAAGGAGGTCCAGCCCAGTTGCCTGGCCCAAATCCCCTGCCCGGTCCACCTTCAGCCAGCCCATACTCGGTTCGTCTTAAAACCTAATTCCCCTTCCTCTCCTGCAAAAGGGCTCCCTTGTACGCATCACTCACTGTCCTCTGCCAATTCCTTCTCCCACGCAATACCAGCCTCTGCAACCCCACTCCCTCACTTCATCTCGGTTCCTTCAGGCCATGCGCAACCGCTGAGCTTCACGCAACCCCTCTTCCACGCAACTCTCTCTGGCTCAAACTACCAACTCGCCTCACCCTCACGCCACTGCAGGAGACACAGCAGCAGAGAAGACTTCCGGTCTATAAGAGATAACCACCGAATCGAAGAATAGAGGGATCGAACTGGAGAAACAGAGGGCGAATCGGAGAGAATAGCACAAAATCGGAGATAGAAGAACCAGAGAAATGAAGATGAAATTCAGAGGATAGCCAACGAGAGATCGAGGAAGCCTCAAAGGTCGAAACTGAGAACCAACAAAGGAGGATTTCTTGTGCTTTGAAGGCTCGAATGGCAGGTTCCATTATAGGGGTTTTTTGACTCCAAATTGATTTTAGTTACATGTAAACATTATTTTCAATTCAAAAAGAA
>JASKGM010056218.1:0-98597 GCA_034509205.1 Ceratonia siliqua | reverse complement strand
AAATTTTTAATTATTCATCAAACTTTAAATTATTATCATAAATAATTTTTTATTTAATTTGTTAGTCTATCTTTTTTGTTTTAAAATCTTAGTTCGACCCCTCCTTTAAGTAATTTCTGGATCTGTCCCTGAAGTCACTAGTCCCCTGGCTCAGTATACGTCTACATATCATTGGTTCCTAAATCCTTACCTAGGATCCTGATATTTTACTTTAATACATATGCTCATTAGGTACTATGCCATTACGTATTTACTACTTTATTTACTATAAATTTGCATTTCACTGTTCCCTTACAAAAACATAATATTGCACCATCTCACAAATTCACCTAAAGGTTTCCCACACTTCAGTTCTTGAACTCACCATTTCACTAAATGTCAAGTATGCTTTCTTGCCTTATTCGTCCTTTTACTCACTAATCCAAAATGTTGGACAAGTGTAGTTTAAAAACTAAACTGTGAAGAGGGCTACAGCACCGGTGTAAAAAGGGCTGCAATGCCCATCATTATGTACTTTTACAGAATGAGCGCTGCAGCGCTAGGAACACAACGCTGCAACCCGTGGTCTTCTGTTTCTGGATTCTAGGGGTGCCACAGCAATGTCTCTGACTTATGCCTATTTTTCCAAAAATAGTGGTGCTGCAACACCCATGGACCGAAGCCGCAGCCTCCACGCGAAAAGTCATGTTGCTTCATCAAAGAATTATGTCTATTGGGTTCAAATTATCATAAAGATGTGTCTATTGAATTTAAATCGATACAGACACAATGGATGACTACAAAAGGCTATAAATAAGAGATAATATGTAAGAGAAAAACTTACTTACACAATCAAATATCTCTATATTCACTTCCTTTCATCTATTCAGAAAAGTTCTTGAGGAAATAGCAATATCATTACTAAATATTGTACTTTGGGTGCTTAGATAAATCCTGTAAGCATATTTGCTTGAACCCAGCAGCAACTAGTGGAGACAAATAATGTTTTAAGGATAATGTCTTATACATATTCTAAGCATACAAGTTTCTTGTCTCTATCTCCATTTAGTTTTTCTGGTTTTTCACAAAATCCTGAACCTTGCCTGAGGTATCTTTAGTTCACATATCATTTCTAGATTACGTTTAAATCATTTACCCACCCTATCTAGCTTGATATGTTCATGCTCTAATCACCACTCTTTATCCCTTACGCATTTGTTCATGTACAGGTTATTTATAAACAGTTAATATACGGTAAAATTTATTAAAGTGGACTTATATCTTAGGGGTTCCAAAACTCCCAACCAAGAGTCCTACCCATTAGGTTGTGCCTCCACGGCTTCATTCAATATGTCAATTCCTTCCTAACACGCCTGTACACCTCTGGGTAGTGCTAATACCTTGTATTAGGCACCTAATTACTCTCACAACAATCTCAAATTAAGAATTCATAGGGTGGTTAGGATTTTAACCCAAAATTAGGGATTTACTAGAAGAGGACATTCTTAGATAAATAATTGTCAAAAGAAACTCAAGGTTGATCGGGATGATCTCGTCACCCAATGCATGCAGATGCAATGTTGAGGATGTTCCCAATAGAGAACAAACCTTCCTTCAACACGCTAGCCCACTACTCTGGCACGTGGAGCAGTTTTAAACCACCCACCAAGACAAGTGGAGAATAGGTGTCACTTACTTCCACAGTTAGTAGCTAGTAGGATAGCGGGGTAGATAAAATAGGAAAAGAGTGCCTACTTGTAATTCATGTATTTGGGGAATTATAAAAAGGAAAACCCAATAGCGGAAAAGGTAGAGAGAGTTTCCTAAGACTTTCTATTGTAAAGTATATTTTCAGAGGAAATGAAGAAAGATAATTCATTGTCTGTTTTCTTATTTTAGTTTACGAATATGTTATTGTGCATTACATAATTAACTGATCTTGTGGGATTCCAAGGAGTATAGTGGAGCCTTACGAATCAAGTTTGGTATCAAAACCTTTGGTTCAATTGTGGATGGTATTGACAAAAATTGGTATCAATTAACAAGTGAACCATTGTCCGTATTGCAAGTGCATAGAAAACTAGTGAATAGAAATGCAATGCCTATAGAAGAAGGGGCCGTTGAGGAACCAGACCTCGTGACAAAAGTGAAGCATTTTTCAAAACAAATAAGCCCAATCCTATCATGGGTTCAAGCCTGAAACCGAAGAAAAGGTTAAAGACAGAGATTCACTCCCACCCCAAGCTCCAGTGACCAAGGAGTTAACTAAGTTGGAAGAGATTTAAGGGACAAAAACTGTGCATGATCATGATGAGGAAGATGATGCTAGTATCGTATCATTTATTGAGGAGAGATGTTGGCCATTCATGGTAAAAGCATGAGTGAAGATACCTATGTATGATGGTATGATTGATGCAGAGAAGTTGGACTCATGGATCGACCAACTAGAGACCTATTTCACTCTCTATGGGTTTACCAGTGCTTGGAAGGTAGCTTTTGCTCGGTTGAAACTCACCAACCATGCATTGATTTGGAATAATGCATATCGAAAGATCCATGCCGAATGGGGAGTTACTTGGAGGGAGTATATATAGTTATTGCAGCAAGAATTCTATCCTAGGGGATACCAGCAAGATATATTGACAAAATGGCACAACTAAGCACAACATCAGGATTAGACAGTGCAAAATTATGCTACTGAGTTTCGGATCCTAGGATTGGCATTAGGCATACAACTTGATAGTGAAGAAGTACTTAAAAAATTCATAGTTGGGTTGTAAGGACATATCCCATGAGAGATGCATCTGTATCAAGCTACAAACATCTTTTAAACTAGCTGCATTGCCCTGGCTATATAACAGAAAACAGGGCCCTAAATCCCCAAGATGGAACGAAGAAAATTGAAGGAAAAACTACAAAGAAACTAGCTTCAAGTAACGCTACTCTAATTGGTAAAGATGATAAATATTACGATCACTGTGATATTGCAGGACATATAAAAGACAAATATTTGAAGCTCACTTGGAGTTATTCCTTGTGAAGTGGAAGAAAGAAAACAAAGGAAGACATACATTGGCTACGACAACCCTCGACCATGGAATAGAGCATGACCCAGTAGAAACAGTTGATAGAAGCCTGTTTTTGATGGTAATGCCAAAGAGGGCAATCCCTAATCCATCTACTAAAGTCAAGGAAAAGGAGGAGTTGTTCACAGTATAAATTCAGATCAAACAAGACATTGTGGAAGCCATTGTGGACACAGGTAGCCAGAAAAACTTCATCTCCACTACTATATTTCAAAAGCCAGACCTGGAAACCACTTTTCATCCAAAACCATACCCACTTGGATGGATTCAAAAGGACGTTGAATTAATGATCAATCGGCAATGTAAGTTTCGTTTCACAATTACCAGTAAATATGAAGATGAGATAACTTGCGAAGTAGTGCCCTTGGATATATGTCAAGTACTATTTGGGAGTTCATACTTATGGGAAAGAGATGCTGTCTACCATCGGCGTGCCCAGAAATATGACTTGAACAAATATGGGAAGAAGTTCGTGATCTAAAAAAATAGAGCAAGCCCAAAGATAGAATTGGTCATTGCCTGCCAGGCAAGGAGAATGGTTCATGCTTGTAATAAGTTCATGCTTGACAAAATGACAGTTTGTTCTTAGACTCTAAAGACTTCCCCTTAAAGCATGCAGTAGACCACAAAATACAACTAGTCCCATATGCAACTTGCCAAACCTATCCATGTATCGAAACTCGGTACTAGAAAACGAAGAAATCAAAAGGCAGGTAGCGAAATTACTAGAAACAAGGGTCATAAAGCCAAGTAGCTCACTCTGTGGTTTCCCCATAGTGTTGGTACCAAAAAGATGGAGGGTGGCACATGTGTATCAACTACAGGGTACTCAACATTATTAAAAATTGATATCCATTACCTCACATTGACGAATTACTTGATCAGCTAAAGCATGCTACCATATTTACAAAATTAGATTTAAAATCTCGTTACCATCAGGTACGCATTCAAGAGGAAGATACTTGGAAAACAGCATTCAAAACGGGACAAGGACTGTACAAGTGGCTAGTAATGCCATTCGACCTGTGTAATGCGCCGACAACCTTCATGAGATTAATGAATGAGATCCTACATACTTTCATAGAAGATTTTGTTATTGTGTACCTTGATGACATTTTGATTTTTAGCATATCATGGAACAACCATATAAGATATGTGGAACTAGTTTTTGAAACATTAGAGAAAAATTAGTTGATATTGAATAAGAAAAAATGTAAGTTTGGCTAAACCTCCCTCATATACTTGGGATTCATTGTGGGAAATGGAGAATTACAAGTAAATCCTGCTAAGGTATGCATAATTAAAAATTGGCCATGTCCAACTTCCAACACTGAAGTAAGAAGTTTTATGGGGGTTGCCAATATTTGAGGAAGTTTATTTGTAATTTTTCTATGTATGCTTCACCACTGCATGATCTTACAAAAGTAGGTCAAAAATTCATGTGGCAAAAGGAACATGAAGGTATATTTCTCCTCCACAAACGAAATATTAGTGAAGCACTTGTGCTAGCTCTACCCAACCTGTAAAACACTTTTGAACTCGAAGTAGATGCTTCAAGATATGCCATGGGTGCTGTCCTCATGCAAGAAGGGAAGCCTATATCATATCATTCTGAACTTTTCCAATGAGCAGTCCAGAACTACCCAATTTATGACAAAGAACTATTTGCATTACACTAAGCAATTAAACATTGGAAGGCCTACTTGTTGGGAAAAGAGACAATAATCCATACAGACCATCATCCATTACAATATTTACAAACTCAATCAAGATTACAGCAGGCTCGACATATGAAGTGGATGACCTACCTCTAACAATTCAACTTGATAATCAAATATAAGAAGGGTGCACAAAATAAAGTAGTCGATATGCTCTCTCGGCCACCCACAACATCTTTATGCCTATCAAGTTTCATGTAGGGAAAAACACCCAAATTCAAGTTATGGGAAGAATCGCTATACCAAGGCCCATTGTTTTGCATTCCAAAAGAGGTAGACAGGCTCAAATATATCCGAGAGGCCCACACATCAAAGATTGTAGGGCATTTTGGAGTCTCTAAAACCACACAGAATCTGTTACATTATGTCGTTTGGCCAAAATTACAGCATGATGTAGCCTGCTTTGTGAGGGGATGCGTTATGTGCAGCACTTCCAAACCAGCCAACAGAAAAGTGAGGTTATATACACCACTACCAGTGCCAACTAGACCTTGGGAGAGTATTTTAATGGACTTCTTAGGTGGCCTACCAAGTACTTGGAAAGGGAATGATTACTTATTTGTAATTGTAGATAGGTTTTCGAACATGGGAATGCTCCTCCCTTGTAAGAAGACTATTTCTGGAGAGGAGGCTACAAGATTATTTTTTGAGAATGTTTGGAAGCTATTTGGATTGCCAAATTCCATTATTTCTGACTGAGATAGCTGATTTCTCAGCAAGTTTTGGTGTGCTCTTTGGGATAAAATGGATACAAAGTTAAAATGCAGTACAACCTTCCATCCTCAAACAGATGTCCAGACCAAAGTTGTCAACAGAACAGTGATACACATGCTACGAGGTTGCCATGCCAAGCACCCAAAGACCTGGGATGAGTGTTCCATACCTATAGTTCACTATTAATCATATTACTCACAGTTTAATAGATAAATCTCCAACTGAAGTCTGTTTAGGATTTTTGCCACAAAGTCCCTTTGATATGGAGTTCACAACAACCATTCTAGGAGATATAGGCAATAGTAGCAATAATAAAATTTGAGCCCAAAAGTTCATTGATCGTATTTGAAAAATACATCAAGAGGTTGAACGCGAATTACTACGATCATAATAGAACTTCAAGAGGAGGCATGATTGAAATAGAGTTCCAGAATGTTCCAAGAAGTAAATCTCGTGTGGTTACACCTAGGTAAGGAATGATTACGTGGGAAGGTACGAAACTAAGACCCCTATGTTATGGCCTTTTCAAAATCTTATGAAAAATTAGGGATAACACATGTCAACTAGAGTTGTCGAGGTACATGGAAATGTATTCTGTAGTGAATATTGAAAAACCGAAGCTCTTCGATCCCTTCTTACTAGACGTTGATCCTAAGGATGTTCTCACTACAGTGGATAATCTTATTGTGGAGCAAGAAACTCCTCTAGCAGAAAAACCTCTCTTAGAACGAAAAACAACCTCCACCAGACGAGGAATCATCGAAACGTTCAGGATTGGAAAGCAAGGTCAACTACCTAGTAAGTCAAAGTGGTACTCAAAGGCCGAAGGTCAAGAACGATTCTCTCAGCTTCAATTGTAAGAACCAGCTGGAGCTGGTTCATCCTAAAACGAAGGAGTAATGATATGGGATGATCTTATCTCCTAAGTGCATGCACTTGCAATGCACAACCAGGACAAGTGGAGAATATGTGTCACTTACTTCCACGATTGGTAGCAAGTAGGATAGTGGTGTAGATAAAATAGGAAAAGAGTGCCTACCTGTAATTCATGTATTTAGGGAATTATAAAAAGGGAAACTTGATAGTGGAAGAGGTAGAGAGAGTTTCTTGAGACTTTATATATCTCCAAAGGAAATGAAGAAAGAGAATTCATTCTCTGTTTTCTAATTTTAGTTTACACATATGTTATTGTGCATTACGTAATTAACGGATCTTGCAAGATTCTAGAGAGTATCGTGGAGCCGTACGGATCAAAGGCTCTATGGAATCCAATCAAGTCTCCAAAGATGCAATTTAACGCACCTTAAATATACCAAGCCCGCACTTCAAGGAGTGAGGGGGAGGAGGTTTTGAGAAAGGAAAACACTATGGAACCAAAAATTAGAGAAGGAACTTACCCCAAATTAGCACCTATGGCTTGCTTTAGAAGAGTACACGACTAGCCATCAAAACCATTGAAAAAGAGCACTTGACTCTTCTAAAGCCTCTTTAGAAGTAGAACATGCGAGGATTGGTCGAACGGCTAGAGGCACCGTTAACTAATGTCCCAAAAAAGGGTCCCCTGCATAAACGAATTCTGCAAAATTTCTACCCTTTAATTGCCTATAGAATGAAGGATCCAAAAGTTAATTATGAGTACTCTACATCCAAGAACAAAATTTACCTTAAAGTCTCCTAAATTTTTCCCTTAAATTGAACTGGGAACCAAGTATGACAATTCTACCCTCTTTCAAGAAACTGGCCCCAAATTTCAAAGGAAGAGAGGGTAGAAGGAGGACAATTAAGGATGTTAAATGAGCAAATGTGATTCTGTTTCCTAATTGTTTTTCTCTCTTTAACATAACTTTCTCAAGACAAGACAAATTTTGAATCATGATGGATAATTTGAAATTAGTCATAATTAGGAGATTCGCATAGAAAAATTTTTCAGAATAGAGAAATGGAAGGACAAAGTATTTCTCATATAATATGTAAAATGGTTGAACCACAAGAAATAAGTCTTTCTCCTACTAATACATGAATAGGTAGGTTTAGCAACCAATAGCGTTTCAATGTATATATTTTCACACTAATATATTTTAGGCTTAATTGCATTTGTTCTCCATTTAATTTAATAAAGTTGTAGTTTTGATCCCTCATGATGAAATTAGGGGGACTAAATTTGTTATAAATTTAATGAAATTAAGAAGATTATATTGTTTATGATGAAATTAGGTAGACAAAAACTATAACTTAGACAAATTAAAGGGTCCAAAAATATAATTAAACCTATTTTTTATATGTTAAAGTTTAATGTTTGGATATTTACCTAAACTATGATAATTCATATATTTATATTAGTTTGATTAATGTATAGCATATTAATTAGTAATCCAAGTACACTTTTATATAAATCTCTTAAAGTTGCTGAAAGTAGTAATTTAACATTTTTTAGATGTTAAATTTCAATTCTTGAAATTTCATTGTATTAAGTGAAAACTCTTTATTTTTCTTAATTTTCTAAATTAATTGAAATTTCATTATCTTTTTAGTTATATTCTTATTTATCTTTTATTTTCTTTTTTATTATTCAATTATTGTTTGGTTACCTCTAAAAAGTGGTGATAAATTTTCTTTCTTCCATCATATGTCTTTTTATCTCTAAAAATTTCAATGTTAACCATATCAAAATTCATATTCTATTTAATTATCTACTTAGATCCATGTAAGAATTATGAGTTGAATTTTTATTAAGTCAAGTGGATTTCCTCTTTATTTTTATATATTTTTAATTAATTGAGCACTAATTATCTCTTATCACTTTTATTTTTTCAATTATTAATATATAGAGTAAAAAAATAATTAATTAAAAGACAATATTTTTTTAATTATCTACTTCTTTCTTTTTCAATTATTAATAAAATATTTTATAATAAATTTTTGACGCACGTACGATTAGCTTATTGATAAGATTAAGTTCATAGATAAATTATAAACAATTATATGGGGTAATAAAGTTTGCTGGAGGTAAATTATTATGGTATTCACTGAGGTATCAAATTTTTACCTAGTATGGGCATCAAATTCTTAATTGGTGCTAAGGTACTATTTATTTTATTTTCTTTTATAAAATGTGATTATTTTATTATAACCATAATAAAATAATTTTTATAATAAAATAATTTTTTATAAAATAATAAAAGAAAATAATATCCTGAATTTGGTGCTTCATGCGTGATGTAAGAATTTAGTGGCTTATTCGTCATTCAACAATAATTTGCTCATTAATTTATAAGTATATTCTTGTAAATTAATAAGAAAATATAATAAAGAGATCATATTCAGGATGTTGATTAAGGTTTAGCCCAAAGTGATAGTATTAGCTTACTAGACCCAATTCGCAGCCCAGATCCATTGAGAGCTAGGGTTTCTGCAATGGCACTCACAAAATTCATTTATAATTTATACTCTTGAGTTAAGGTTTTCCTCACTACGAGAGGCCGAGAGGGAGAGCGGGTCAGAGGGCCACAGCAACAGAAGTAAAAGAAGAAAGAAAATGGTGAAGTTTCTGAAGCCAAACAAAGCCGTGATCGTCCTCCAAGGACGCTATGCTGGGCGCAAAGCCGTGATCGTCCGCACCTTCGATGAAGGCACCCGTGACCGCCCCTATGGCCACTGCTTGGTCGCTGGAATAAAAAAGTATCCCAGCAAGGTTATCAAGAAGGATTCGGCTAAGAAGACGGCCAAGAAGTCTCGGGTCAAGGCCTTCATCAAGCTTGTCAACTACCAACACCTAATGCCTACCCGCTACACCCTGGATGTGGATCTCAAAGACTTGGCGACTATTGATTCCCTTCAGGCTAAGGACAAGAAGGTCACCGCCTTGAAGGAGACCAAGAAGAGATTCGAGGAGAGGTTCAAGACCGGCAAGAACAGGTGGTTTTTTACCAAGCTAAGGTTCTGAGTCTTGCCCCGGGAAGAACGGTGTCGTTTTCTGTTCTGGGGAAACGTTATTTTCGTTTATGTGGTAGTTTTGTTGAAAGAAATTTTGGGTCATATGTAGTGTTTTATGAACTATTCATGGTTCTGTTTGGATTATATGTTACTTTCTTAATTTTAAATTTTAATTGTGTCATTTCGACTAATTGGCGTTAGATAGGTAATTGAGTACTAAGGAGTTCATTGCTAATCGTTCTTGTGGCAGATAGTTAATTATTGTTAATGATTGTTTGGTCATCTTGATGGTTTGGTAAGTACCGTTAAGTGCTTTGTCCGCTAAAACAATCTAATTGTCTTAGACTTTGAGATAAATATGAGCATTTGCGGATAATATGCTTTTTGGGATTAAAAGATTCTTGTTGGGGAGAATTAAATCCCAAAAAAAAGCAATTCAATTGTCCTAGACTTGAATGCTTAATGTAGCTAATGCAAGCGAGTTTGGTCACGTTTGTATAACCAAATAATTCTACAAAACTGCTTTTACAAGTTATTTTAGTATGTGGAACCTATCAGAACAATTTGAAATCTGACGAAAGGATTTCCTGCATTTTTCTCGAGATTGTGTAACATGGCATTTTCAACATGCTTATAGTTGCTTTGATGATTTAGGGTTTTTCATTTTTTCTGATTTAAACCGTTTTCTTATCTAGTTGGATTTTTACTACTTAATTAGACAGAGGCAAATTTGTTGTTTTGCTATGCATTTTGGTACCCTTTTTGTAATGAATCCCGTTAAGATAAACCTCCTAGAATTCCATTCTTGCATGCACAATTTCTTCGATTGTTTTTTGGACCAACTTGTTGGGAATTATATTTAGGACTTATGGCTAATCAGTGGATGGTAGTACCTATCCCATTTCTATCAGCCGCCTCCTCAAGCAGGTTAACATAGGAGCTGATGACTCTGGTCAGTTAAAATATGCATGGGAAAGCTGCTAACTTCTCTTAACTGAGCAGCACATAGCTTAAACACAATTTACGTTAAGGTTGCACTGTAAGTGTTCCTCTCATTTTGTGTGTGTTGGTATCATGTCTTTCTTTCTCTTGTCATTTGTTACATCATTTTGATGTAACTTGCAATATACTTTCAGTTGTTAGTTAATGTAGCATTCGTGTAAAAGATACTTTCTCTCACTTTGGCTGTTCTCATATCTGATTTAAGATGTCTAACTCATCTATGAGATGTTGTCATATAAGATAATAAGCAACATCTAAAGATAACAAGATATCATAAAATTATATTATTTTGTGTAATATTTCATACGATTCAAAAATTGAAAATCTTATATCATAGTATCAACTCAAGATATCATAGTATCTAAGATATCATAGTATTTATCTAATATATCATAAATTTAATATATTATGATATGTAAGATATCAATATACTAAATAATTCCTTATTTCTTAAACCCATGTTGTGTCCCTATACAATAATTTTTAAGTTGGATTTGCATTATAATACATAAGAGGCCAAGCAAATTTTTGTGATGATCGTCATCAACGGTCTATTTACATCTAGCACTTTGAAGGGATATATAGTTTTGGTGGTTTAATTATACTTGGAATTAGCATATTATTGATTTCTCCTTTGCCATTTCCAATCACATTTGGCTAATCTTTCTTAAAGCAACTCTTATTGCATTGTTTCCCTAGTGGTTTCCGTTAGTTGCGTGGCATGTGACTTGAGACTTGGCCACGTTTAGTCTGTATTAATATTGGCATAAATCTGTTACCTCATGCTTACAAAATTTAAGCCTTACTATGAGACGTTTGGCAATTGCTGTGTTATGCGTGTCCGCTTTCAATGGGTAGTATGTTAGATTATTTTGATTGGAATTAACTAGTTTGGCGAGGAAGGGTGTTTTTTATTTTAATTTTTTAAATAAAATAAACTCTACCACTTCATGATTTGGCTCATTTTCACTTCACTATTATGTGATTTAAGAAAGTGACAATTAGCTATCGAGTGGGGGTATTAGCATTTTCAAATATTTATTAACACTTTTGTAATTAGTTATTTTTAGAATTTTTAAAATGTCTTATTATTATTACTATTATTTTATATCAATTAAATACTTAATTAATTTATATTTAAATTATTTATTCATATTCTTAATTAAATTTAATCACTTGTTCAATTAAAATTATTTTATTTGCATAAACTTTTGATGTCTCTTTTTTCTTCTTTCTTGATCATTTAAATCACTAATCAAGCTTTTGAATAATTATTTCTCATGAAATAATTTTAATTTTAGTAAAAGCATGATGACCATTAACATCTAATTTAATTAATAAAAATTAATTTTGATATCTAAAATTTGAATGACTAAAGTTATTTGTGAATTATTTTTTTCCCTTTTTTTATACTTACTTTTAATAATTAATATATTATAAAATAATAATGATGATAAATGATAGATAATATAATAAAATAACGTATGTCAGAAAAGGTGCAAGTAGTGTAAAAAAGTTATGTATAAATAACATTACTTAATTTGAATATAGTTTGTATTGAAGTAAAATTTATGAAAAGAAATTATATAAATAATATTATTGAATCTATTATAGAATTAGGTATAAAAAAAATTTTAGAAATTTCCTGTGTAACAATATTCTGTATTATAACTTAAAAACTTATTAATTTAGATTTAAATTTTTTATTGATATTCTAACTTAATAATATTTTTACTATTATAATCAATTTCTAATTATAATTAAAACATGGATATTTTATTATTTTTTAAACTAATAAGCATGCACCTTAGTCATTTATTAAATCAATTTCATAAGCATGCACCTCAGACACTTTCCTTTAACATGCCCGCATGTGGGTGGTTTGTGGATGATGTAATTCATGATTATGCTTAATAGCAAAATCATGCGCTTTATATTTATCACCTTCACTAATGTATTAGAGTCCTATTCTTGCAAGACAATTAGTTCTAGTTTCAAATCTATGTCTTTTGTCACCGTATTTTCTTTACAACATACATATTTGCATGCCTTGATTTTTCCATCTTTGTTGTTTTTGTTGGACCACTGTTTTCTAACACCAAATCTAGCTTTTCCACCATAGTTAATTCAATGTTGTCAAGTCTCCTCTAAATTTTTAAATTCATTGCATTCATAAGGCATCAAATCAACTTTTGAATTGTATCTATTTGAATATACACTATTAATGAATATACACATGCAAAAAATTTAAACAAAAAGATATACACTCATATTTTTTCCAAAATATGATGAATGAATGGTATAGGGGTGAAGGTCAAAGTTAATGGCAATATTCTCTTTTTAATGAATTGGATTTTATTAAGTATGTTCCAATATACTCTTCTTAATGAATTAGTTTTTATTAAGTCTCCAACAAAGTAGGCATGTACTAACAAACAAACAAACAAACAAAAAAATATAGGAATAGCCAAATAAATCAACACGATGACGGGAATAACCACAATATTATTAGAGTATAATTTTTGTAGTTCAAATATCTTATTAAAAGAATGGTGTACAATATATATATTGATTGAAAAAAAAAAGACTAACTTTTTTCAACTACCTACCCTTGAATAGCATTGTTAATTTTGAGTTCAGCCCAACAGGCTGACTCATTTTTGGAGGGTTAGGGTTGGGGTAGGATCTTGAAAATCAAGGTTTGAATTTAAGTGAATTTATTCAGGCTTAGCCTGAAGAGGGCTGAGTTCAACTCGCTAGCCCAAATTTTTGTTTTTAATAATTTTTTTAATTTATTTTATCTTAAATAGCATATGAATATGTTACAATATTGGAAATATCATTGATTTTAGATGATATATAAAGATGATCTAAAAGACCAAATTGATGCAACATCTAAAATATATTCAAATATCATTATTGAAGATGATATTTGATAGATGTTTTAATTTATAATATTAATTTAGGATAATTTTATGATATTATTATTATTATTATTTAATTTACACTTCTTGTTTATTATGAATAATTTATTTTTATTAATATATACTTGTTTTGAATAATTTAGAATATGTTTTTATTAATTTTTGTATATTTTATATTTTTTGTTAATTTTCTTAGGTAGGCTAAGGCTTTCACATATAGACTTTCTTGTAGCCTTTGACTATGCTACCCTTGAGAGTATATACTTGAGATGTTATTTGTTCCTGCTTCAATTGTTAACTTGTCTTGTTGATTTTTTGGTTCACTAATGGTTGGACATTCGATTGATTATGCTTTAGAAACAGGCCCCTATAGAGAATGGGCAACAACATTATTGCTTCTAACATGAACAAACATATTTGCATGCATTGGCATGGGCAGAGGTATTCCCTTACTTGCTAACTTAAGTTACCTGTCTATTGTTTTGCGGAACTAGAGGATCTCCAACTTGTACCTAAGTGAAAGATCTTGTGAGTATTAAAGACAACTTGAAATATGGCAAAATTGATCTTACAGATATTACATAAAGAAGAGTTTATAGGGTAAAACAAAACCATAAAATATCATAAAACTTGAATTTTAGATTCTGGGAGTATGATATCATATCCAAATTTAGGGAGTGACTTAGGCAAGCCATGTAAATTAATATAATTCTTTGCAGGTCACCTTGTGCTACAAATTAGTTTCTGGGAGTATGAATATGTCTAGATTTGGGCGAGATTAGTGGAGAATTTATGTGTCTCTCTATCTAAGTGCTTTGAAGTGATCCTTCTTTGTTTATACATTCTTGTATTAACTAATATAAATTTAACAACTAAGAACATTAGTCTTGCAAGATACCTCATAATCTTGATTTTATCCTTATTATAACGGGATATATATGATTGGGCAATAGACCCAAATTGAAAAATTTTGAAGCATATCATTTTTTATTATTAATTCATTTCTTTCCGGACCACATTAAGAATTGAACAAAAGCAGGAAAATACTTTGCAACTTCTTGCACTCGAAGAGAATCCTGATCCTTTGCTTTCACACCCACTCTTCCCAAAAAGAACCCAAATAAACCACTTGTTGCTTCATATACAACCCAACTCATTTTTGCACCCAAATAAAACACTGAATATGGGAAGCAAAAAAATTAAGGGTCACGGGCATTTCATGAACACTATCAATTTCAAGACAAGAATAGAAATGGGGACGAAATATCCATAAAAAAACCATCAAGAGACAACGGAACAAATGAAAGCACATAAAGAAACTAAAGAAAGAGCAAGAGGCTTGATTTAACTAAGAAACATATAAACCTGATGTAAATATAGAGCAAACAGCACTTTGGCCTTTGAGAGTGTGGATGGAGGAAAGGTTTTTCGGAGAGAAAAGAGAGTTGCCGGAAGTTGCCAGCAGTTGTGTGTGGAGCAGAGCGGCAGGAAGGGGGAAATGTTTTGGTGAGAGAAAATAAGAAAAGTGGGACGGAAATATGAAAAAGTAAAAAAAGAAATATATAAATGAATAATGCCACGTGTCAATATATTGATTGAACCCAAACAAATGGACGGTCACAATGCACTCAACTGAATTCAATTGGGCTTGTCATTAGACAAAGCATGACATGACGACTCATGAGAATGAAAAATCAAGTAAACATTGGAATTTCATCCTCCATTCTATCAAACACTTATAAGTTTTGAATTCTAAAACATTGTCTATTCCACCAAAATTTTAAAGAGAAAACAAAAATCAAACTGAGGTGATATAGCTATTGGCAAGGTGGGAAGTGGGAAGAAGCAGCCTAAAATGACTGAATCCATAGTCATTTACCATCAACTTGAATATTTTGCTATGCATCTATCTCTCATGCTTTCGTGTTTCCACTTGACCACTCATCCTTTTAAAAGAATATGAGTAGGAAACAAATCTTAATTTCACAATTTTATCTTTTAAGAATTTGAACAGGAATCAAAATTAATTAGAAATTCCAATTGAATTAGGCAAGAAACCAGTAATGACAGAGACAAGAAGGAAAGCACTCAAAATTAGGCTAGTTACGTTATCGAATTTTCCAATTTCTGGTTCACTAGTATTTACAACAATAATAGTTTCCCATCAACTTAAATCAACCACATTCCAATGAAAAATTCACATAAAAAGGAAGAAAATAGTTTGCAAATTTGGTCTAATCATAAAATATATGAAACCCACACACAAAAACATCTAAACCCCCAAAAAGAAGAAACAAACAAAATTGGTGAGGATGAGAAAGCCACCATCATTCAGGAAACAAAAGTGTGACTTTCGTTATAAAATTATTCAATTTCTCCAATTTCTCATCTAATCACGGTAAATTCCTCTTCATTACCGTTTTATGCATTTTGGTTTTATATGTGGGTCAACACCCTCATTGCCCACTTTAGTTATAAAATTATCCTCCTTTCTTTCTCTCCTTTTATTAATAATTAATCAGGAAGATAAATAAATTTAAAACTTTATATAAATTACCTAAATTTCTTACTTTGATGTCTATTCTTTGTGTGTGTGTGTGTGTGTTTCCTTTTCCCATGTGTTCTATAAATGAACTAGAAGAAGAGAGTAGAATACATAAGTTTTGATTTCTTATTAAAATTAAAATTTCATTATGATAGTAAAATCAATTGGATTGACTCTCACTACCTGATCCATATGGAAGGAAAAGGAAGCAAATACCATTTCTTTTTGAATTTCTTATCATTCATTATTTTGTTTGGACGTTGGAGTAATGTTTATATGAAAATGAGCAGGCACATTCGGAAAGGGATGTATGTGGAAGTGGGCAGAGGTATTTCCTCCAACTTCCAACAAGCCTTGGAACTATTGTTGGCTCAGGGAGAGTTTTTAGCTTTCACTCCTAATACGGAAGAGACAAAGCGGATGATAGACATAATGTCAATAAAATTTCCCCTTTTGAAGGTACTCATTTGTTATCTGTTAGCGTGTGGTTTAATGAGCTTAATTTATCCTTGATAGGTTAGTGCAATATTTTCCTGTGCTTTCTAACTTCTTCTTCGTTAATTATTTTAATTTTCTATTTTGGGTTTGAGTTTTATTTTGGTTGATTGCCTGTGCAAGATTAGTACACTAGTTCCTACTTTTTCTTTGGTTGCTTTATCTAGTCTATCTGTGTCTTCTTTTCTTCTCCTCTCTTTTATTTCTTGTTACAAGTAAGATGAATATTTTTATAATATAAAACTCCTTTATTGTGATCTGCTATTTGTTTTTTGGCAGACAAAATTCCGTGGCGACATGGATGTTTAACTTCATTTTCATTCAAGCAAAAAACTTCCTAAAGATTCAAACTAAGACTTTCTGGCAGGTCTATTTTATAGACTTTAAATTTTTCAGGCTTCCATTTGGTCCAAAATTTATTATAGAAAAACTATTTTGGTGTTGAGACATATAGATGATCTTCATTTTCCTAATTTTTTTAGTGGATTTTGTTTAGAACATCAAAAGTGGATTTTTTATTGCATTTTGTTTAAGTGGGGTAGAGAATCGACAGAATTTATTACTGTTTTTTGGTGATAATAAAAGTTCATTGCAGGGGCACACTCCATGCTCATAGAAGTAAATGCTTTGCGATTAAGCCAGTTTTGGTCCATGCAACTATGCACCTCAAAGGTAGTCCTCTTGAAACCTTTCTTGTTCTAAATTGAGTTTAGTGAACATATGTATGTGTGTTTACAATTAATCTTCTAACAGAAAATTGTCATGACTCAATTAAATAAATTCTGGTTGTTAAAGTTTATAAGAAAAAAATTTATGTAAAGATCATAATCAGTTCCCTTTTTTTAATCCAAACCTTAGATAATATCCCCCACAATTAGGGTACAATAATTTGTAATATATAAAATTAAAATCCTTCATCATCAATTAAAATTGCAATTATAGATAAGCAAGTGTTTCATTAATGTGAATGAACTAATATCTTTCTTACTTATGGTTTGTTCTGTTTTACTATCACAAGTTAGGAGAGTAATTCTTGCTAAACGTGTATTACAATTCATCCCTATTTACCAATTACCAATATACAAATTTTCAACTAAATATGCCAAACAAATTGACACTAGCATAGCTAATTTCATCTTGGGATTTAAAAATGAAAAACCTAAACACCATAGCCTTGATTGGAATAAAATTTGCTAACCAAAAGATCTAGGAGGATTAAACATTAGACCAATTGCTTTAATTAATAAGGCCCTTTTAGCTAAGAATATCTAGAGGTTATTAGATGATCTGGACTCTTTGAACTGAGCTAAAATTGATTAGGGCATTTGATAAGTGTTGAATTAAAATTGATTAGGGGCATTTGATAAGTGCTTATTTTACAATGTTTTTATGTTAAATTCTCTTGCATTTAATACTTTATTCTTGAGTTTTTTGTGTTCTTAGCTTTGTTTTATGTTTTGTAGGTGTTTTGAAGTGGCAATTCAATTATGAGAAGAAATGATTCAAGTTAGGCATGCTTTGGAACAATGTGTAAGCAAGTTTAGGTGGAAAAGAGCTCAAAATGCTAATTTTCGGGTTTAAGTTAGAGATACTAGCGCCTTAGCGCTCAAAAGTAAAGAAAAATAGTTCCAAACCTGAGAGTTTAGAAGCTGAAAAGTTCATTTCTAGGCCTTGGCATTGTGGTGCTAGTGAGCTAGCGCCACAACTCATGTAGCCAATGAAGGTGGGCACTGCCGCACCCATAAGTCAGGGCCACTGCATATAGTGTCTGATTTCCCCGAATTATTTCGAGGGTTAGGCACTCAGCACCTAGAAGATAGAGTTGTAGTGCCCGCGCACACTAAACGCTTTAAAAATAGGTTCCCATTTCATTTTAACACATTCTAACTTCTGGAAATTGAGAGAGAAAGCTTAGAAGAGAGAATGAGAGCAAGAGAAGGTTGAAGGGAGTGATTTCGAGGAAGATTCATCCATGTGGAGTTCTTCAAAGAGTTTTCTATTTATTTTTCTTCATTCTCTTTGTATTTTCTATTGTTATCATGAATTTGAATGTTGTATTGAATAATTTTCTAATATTAGAAAGACAAATCTCCTTGGTTGAGGGTAAACTCAATGCCTTAGACATGATTTTACAATTAAATTCATTGATAATGATATCCAACATCTCTTTAATGGTTGTTTATGTCCTTCTACTTGATTTGTTCATGATTATTGCTTGGTTTTATTTGGGTGGCCAACTAAATGAGTTAGGTAATCATCTAATGCTAGAATAATGGATTGAATATGTAATAGTTTGATTCTCTTATTCACAAGTAGCAATTTGTAGTAATTAGGGATGGCCAAGTCCTTTGAAACTATGATGTGGAGCATAACATAGGTTAAATAATCCAAGCATTTGGGATTGTTACTTAGATCAACCTATCTTTCTCATCTTAAAGCTTTCCTTGGATTAAATCTAGGAAGCATTTTCTAGGTTGTTCATTGAATAGGGAGTAAGTAGGGAGCGTTATTCTATTTACTGAATAACTATGGAAAGATTGGGATAGTAGAGGTTATTGTTATCTACGGTTAGTAATCAAGATAGAGAGTTGGGAACATTGTCATGTTTATAATTATAATGAGTGATTGTCTATGATCACTTACTGGTGTCCAAAGTATAAGGGTGAATCCTTAACCATATTTCTCATCTTATTCTAATTTTCTTATTGTTTGTTGTGTTCTTTGGTTATATTGCTTATATCTAACATTTATCTTTATTTTAAGTACCTTTGTTTTCATCAAAAACCCCCATTTACATTTCAAACATCGATTCATTAATTTCTTTAGTAATTAATCAACCAAACCTAATCCTCTACAAGAAAACGACCCTTGCACATAAAAACAACATACTTACCACTATACTGCAAGGATATATTAGTGAGTATCTAGTGTGGATCCAAGTTGAACTTCAAACCTCGGCAACAAAGCCTCAATTTGAAAGCATTCCAAGTTGAAAACACAACTAAAATATAAATATCCTTGTAGTATAGTGGTAAGTATTTTTCGTTGTTATGAGCAAGGGTGGTTTTCCCGTAGAGGATTGGGTTTAGTTGATTAATTACTAAGTATAATTAATAAATCAATGTTTCAAATAAATTTTGGGGGGGGGGGTTGTTAGAGAGGACAAAAGTACTTAAAGTAAACATGAAAATGAGTAAGAACAATTAGATAAAAGGACACAAAAACAACAAGAAAATTATAATAAGATGAGGAATATGGTTGAAGATTCATTCTTCTCCATTGGACAATATCAAATGATCATAGACAATCACTCATTATGATTATAAATACAATAATTTTTTCAACTCTCTATCCTAACTACTAATCGTAAATAACAACAAGCTCTGCTATCCTAATCTTTCCTTAGTTATTCAGTAAATAGAAGAACGCTCCTTACTTACTTCATATCTAATGAACAACCTGAAAACGCTTCCTAGATTTAATCTATTGAAAGTATTAAGGTAAGAAAGATAGGTTAATCTAGGTAACAATCTCAAATGCTTGGATTATTTAACGTATGTTATGCTCCACATCATAGCTCTCAAGGATTTGGACATCCCTAATCACTACAAAATGCTACTTATGAATACGAGAATCAAACTATTATGTATTCAATCCTTTATCCTAGCATTAGATGATTACCTAGTTCATTTAGTTGGCCACCTAAACAAAACTAAGCAATAATTATGATCAAATCAAGTGGAAGTAAACAACCATTCAAGAGAAGTTGAATACATCATCAATGAATGAAATCACAAAATCATGTCCAAGGCAATGAGTTCACCTTCAACCAAAGGGTTTGGCCTTCTAACATCAGAAAATTATTCATTACAACAATATAATCCATGAAAATTATAGAAAATACAAGAAGAATGAAGAAAAGGTGAAGAGGAAACTCTTTGAAGACTTCCAAACATTGAATCTTCTCCAAACTCACTCCCTTCAGCCTTCTTCTTGCTCTTCTCCTCTCTTCTAAGCCTTCTCTCTTGTTTCCTAAATGTTAAAATAGGTAAAATAAAATAAAAATCACGTTTTTAAAGTGAATCAGTACGCAGGCGCTGCGACCTGGCTTCATGGTGCTACAACGCTCATCCTTAAGTTCTAATTTTTAAGGATTATACCTGGATGCCATAGCCATGGCAATCTGGCATCCAGCGCCAACCTTGTTGGTGATGCGAGCTACGGTGTTGACTTTTTAGAGCCACTGCCATGAGCCTTGGGTGAATTTCTTCATGTTTTGGGTGCCGCGGCACTGTCTTGGAGTGCCAGGGTGCTGAACTCTTGGGTTTGGAACCAATTTTCTTTGAATTTCAGCGCCGTAGCACTCAAAGATGGGTGTTGGGGCACTGGACTCTCTAACTTTGGTATGAAATTATGCGAATTTGAGTTCTTTTCCCTAAATACTTGCTTTTATAATGCTCCAAAGCATGTTAACATGACTCACTTCTTCACATAAATGCATTTCCACTTCAAAACACCTACAAAACCTAAAACTAAACTAAGAACACACTAAACTTAAGAACAAAGCAATTAAATGCAAGAGAATTATCATAAAAACATGACAAAATATGCACTTATTAAATTCCCCTCACTTAGCCATTGCTTGTCCTCAAGCAAACTAAAACAACAAACTAAACAACAAGGGAACAATAAACTCTTGCTAGCTCTTAACACTTGCATTTCACCAAATCCATGAAGTCAATGATCAAAGAATCAAGGAAACATCTCAAAATTCTTCAAAGATTTCAAGAAATACATTATCCTTCACTAATCATCTAATGAAGTGTGTGTGTGAGTACCCTACACTTTGCAAATCCAGAATTTCATATGCAAATAAGTAACAATTACAAGCAAGCCTCTTATTTTATTTTTGTTCTTTCTCTTTTTCATTTTGGTAGCTGGTACTAGGATGTGGGTCACCTTTTGATGTGAGGATTTCATACTTTTTGGTACAGAACCCTAGTTACTCAGTAAACCATAATCACTAGCATGCTTTGCATGCTCATAGTCTAAGTGTCGATTAATGTAAATGCCCTCCACTTTTGGTGTGAGTGCCTAGTTACTAAGCACATAAAACCATCAAAGTATAGCCCTACCTTTATTTTCTTTTGTTTTTCTTTTCATTGACAACTTGAGGAAAAAATTTTCTACTCATGTGCATACTACTTTTTGAGCATTACAAAGTATAAAGCATGAGTGCACTAAAGGCTTGATCTGAAGTTCATGAATTATAGTGTACTCAAAGAACTAATTGTAAAATTTTTTAAAATTTTCTCAACATGATAGAACATAACTATCATGTCATTAGCTACTTCACAAAGATAATAGCCGACAACGAGCATATAAGTTCACAAAACCTAAACCTCTCCCCCATACTTAGCTCTTGAATATTCCTCAATGTAAGTCTAAACAACTCAAATATCAAAACCATGCATGGGAGAAAAGAATAACAATGACAAACAACAATAAGTATTGTAAAATGAAAGGAGCTTCAATATCTCCTTCTTCACAACCTCTATCATTAGAAGGTTCAAACGGCATTGTGCCTATCTACTTGGCTTGGCTTCATCCTCTATTAGTATCTGATACATGTATGTTGATGGGCTAATTCCCTTAATATCGACAATGGTCCAAACAATGGTTGTCTTGTGAGCTCTTAGCACCCAGACCAACTTGTCCTCTTGAAACTTTGTGAGGCTCTTTGCTATTATTACTAATAAGGTGTCCTCTTCACCTAGGAACATGTACTTTAGGTTATCCAATAATGGCTTTAAGTCTAGTTTAGGTGCCTGCACTGTTGAAGGAAGAAGTTTCTCATTTGTTATATAGGTAATTCAATGAAAGTGGCATTAAAAGTTCCTAAAATTTTTGGCAGAGCATGTAATGCTACCAGTAATTCATAAACTTGACCACGCACAACCAATTACTTAGTGGTTTCTTTAAAGTCATCTTCATCCAGATGGTTGATCATGGCTACTTTCAAATCTTCTAAGCCATGTGAGTTCAAAACCTATTAAGACAACAAAAATATAATTACAATTAACTGGATATTTCATTGCTTCAGAGATAGGAAATTTTACTTCCTTGCCATCAAACTCTAATGTGATTGTCTTAGTAGGGACATCAATCTTTGCCCTAGATGTCATAAAAAATAGTCTTCCTAACAATAATGCTATGGGGTTGGGTGATGACTTATCTTCCATTTCTAGCACATAAAAGTCTGTCGGGAAAATATTTCATTTATTTGCACTCAACCACTCCTTTCAGATAAGCATTGGATCTATCAGCAGGTTGTATTATCACACCAGTTTCTTATAAAGGGCCAAGATTTAGGGATTCATACATAGAAAATGACATGACATTAATAGAATCTCATAAATCTAGCATAGCTTGGTTAAACCGGTGTGATTTATTATGAATGTTCCTGGATCTTTACACTTAGGTGGAAGCTTTCTCTGAAGAATGGCTAAGACATTCTCGTCCACACTGATTTTCTTATCTCCCTAGAGAATTCTTTTGGAAGTACACAGTTCCTTTAAGAATTTTGCATCTCTAGGTACTTGCTTGATGGCTTCAAGAAAAGGTAACTTAACCTTAACTTTTCTGAAAGTCTCCCTTATCTCCTTCTCCTATTCCTCCTTTTTGTTCTTTGCAAAATGACTAGGAAATGGAGGTTTTGTCACATATGAGGGGGTAGGGGGTGATTGCTTTGGATCAACCTTGGTGGATGATCATTCTTGGGTAGGTGGAAAAGGCACATGGGTGTTCTTTCTTAGTTCATCTCAGATGGTAGTGCAGTAGTTGGACATTCAATCTCTCTACCACTTCTCAAAGTTACTGCATAAGCACTTTCCCTTGGATTTCTCTCAGTTTGTGAGGGTAGCGTTCCTGAACCTTAGGATTCCAAATGACTTACAGCTGTTGCTAATTGTCCCATTTGGCTTTCCAAGTTCTGGATACTTGTCTTTGCTTTTTGTTGAACCTGCATGGAGTTCTATTGAAACTAGATAGTGTTGGAAGTAAGGCTTTTCACAAGATCCTCTATTAATGCTCTAGATGTTAGAGGAGTCATTGGAGGTATGACTTGGTATGGTTGCTGTGGTCTTGCTTGAAAACCTGGAGGCCTTAATTGTGTTGCGGCCAGTTGATTACCCCCATAATTGAAATTTGGGTGATCTCTCCAACCTGGATTGTAGGTATTGGAATAAGGGTGATATTTTCTCTAATGCCCTTGAAAATTTCCTAAGGCATTAACTTGTTCTAAGCTACCTTCTTGTAATGAGGGACACATATCCATTGGATGGCCTTGTGTGTAATAGATTCCATATTGATGCACTTGTTGTGTGTTCCTTTCTGTCATCCTACTTACTAATGAAGCAAGTTGATTCATTTGTTGCTCACTGAAAGAGGTTTGAGGTCCACTGACTGGTTGGGTAGGCATACTATCTCTGGTATTGAATTGTCTAAAATTAGCTGCAATGTTTGTTATAAGATATCTTGAACCCACAGGTGTTTTATCTGCTAGCACACCTCCACTTGCAGCATCTATCATACGTCTATTTAGAAGTGCTAGCCCTTCATAGAAATATTGGATCAGGAGCTGTTCACTTATCTGGTGGTTGGGGCATGTCATGTGCAACTTCTTGAAATGTTCTCAATACTCATAGAGTGATTCTCCACTAAATTGTCTTATTCCACATATGTCTTTCCTAATATAGGAAGCTTTTGATGCAGGAAAATACCTCTCAAGGAACAAACTCTTCATTTCAGTCCAGGTATTTACTGTTGCTGAGGGAAGATAGTAGAGTCATACCTTGGCTGAGTCTACTAATGAGAAAGGGAAAGCTCTTAACTGGATTTGCTCAAGTGACACACCCTATGGTTTTATCCCTGAACAAACTACTTCAAACTCTTTAAGGTGCTTGTTTGGGTCCTCTCCTGCTAAACATGAAATTTTGGTAGGAGGTGGATTATTCTTGATTTAACCTCACAAGCCACCTTAGGTTTAGCACTGTATACATAGTGGTTGTTGATCTAACAATGGGGTTCCCAACTATTTTAGAGTCTTGTTATTTCTCACCATTGCAATCGGCTTAGATGGCTCAGATGAAACTAATTGTGAAGCTGATGTAACATGAGCTTCAAGATCAGCGGGAACCTCAAAATCTAGTTCAGAAGGTGGGATGGGATGGTGAATATACGAAATTGGATATCTTGCAAATTTGTGACTTGTACAATACTATCTGATTCTTTGGAGTCGCAGATCAAGGTCCTCTTTAGACATACACCTAAATGAATGAAATAAAGAAACAAACAAACAAATAAAGAATGAAATACTTGAAGACAATAACAAGTTAAATGATTAACTAAATAATCAATCCCTAGCGATACGACGCCAAAATTTGGTGTGGATCTAAGTTGAACTCCAAACATTGGCAACAAAGCCTCAATTTAAAAGCCTTCCAAGTTGAAAACACAACTAAAATATAAATTTCCTTACAGTATATTGGTAAGTATTTTTCATTTTTATGAGCAAGGGTCATTTTCCTGCATGGGATGTATAATTAATAAATCAATGTTTGAAATAAATGGGTGGGTTGTTGGTGAGAAAAAAGTACTTAAAGTAAAGATGAAAATGAGTAAGAACAATTAGATAAAAGGACAACGACAAGAAAATTAGAATAAGATGAAGAATATGGTTGATGATTCACTCTTTTTCATTAGACAATAGCATATGATCATAGGCAATCACTCATTATGATTATAAACATGATAATGGTTTTAACTCTCTATCCTAACTACAACGGTAGATAACAACAAGCTCTGCTATCCCAATATTTTCTTAGTTATTTGGTAAATAGAAGAACGCTTCCTACTTACTCATTTTCTGATGAACAACCAAGAAAACACTTCCTAGATTTAATCCACTGAAAGCATTAAGGTAAGAAAGATAGGTTAATATAGGAAACAATTTCAAATGCATGGATTATTTAACCTACGTTATACTCCACATCATAGCTCTCAAGGATTTGGACATCCCTAATCACTACAAAATGCTACTTATGAATACGAGAATCAAACTATTATGTATTCAATCCTTTATCCTAGCATTAGATGATTACCTAGTTCATTTAGTTGGCCACTTAAACAAAACCAAGCAATAATCATGAACAAATCAAGTGAAAGAACATAAATAGCCATTGAAGAGAAGTTAAATATGTCATTAATGAATGAAATCACACAATCATGTCCAAGGCATTGAGTTCACCCTTAACCAAAGGGGTTTAGTCTTCTAACATCATAAAATTATTCATTATAACATTATAATCCATGAAAACTATAGAAAATACAAGAAGAATGAAGAAATGTTGAAGAAAGAACTATTTGAAGACTTCCAAATGGTTGAATCTTCTCCAAAATCACTCATTTCAGCCTTCATTTTGCTCATATCCTCTCTTCTTAGCCTTCTCTCTTGTTTCCCAAATGTTAGAATAGGTAAAATGATATAAAAATAATGTTTATAAAGTGAATTAGCTCTCGCAAGCGCTATGGCTTGGCTTCATGGCGCCGCAGCGCTTAGGTTAAGTTCTAATTTTTGGACAGAGCTATGGCACTGACTTTCGAGCGCCATGACAATGAGCCCTGGGTGAATTTCTTTTTGTTTTTGGCATCGCGGCGCGGTCTCAGAGTGCCAAGGCGCTAAATTGTCAGGTCTGGAACTAATTTTCTTTGAATTTGAGTACTACAGTGCTCAAAGATGGGCGCTGAGTCACTAGACTCTCTGACTTTGGTCTAAAACTATGGGCTTTTGATTTCTTTTCCCCAAATACTTGCTTTTATAATGCTCCAAAGCTGACCAACGTGACTCACTTCTTCTCATAAATGCATTTCCACTTCAAAACACCTACAAAACATAAAACTAATCTAAGAACATAATAAACTTAAGAACAAAGAATTTAATACAAGAGAATCATCATAAAAACTTGACAAAATATGCACTTATTAGTCTCCTTCTTGGAAAGCAATCAAATTTAAGCTTCGTTGATGAGGTTTGAAGTTTCTATTTGGGAATGCACCATATTTTGGCATCGTGTCTCTAGGGATTGATCATTTGGTTGATTAGTTACATTGTTCTTATTTTCAATTCTTTTATTCTTTAATTGTTTCTTTCTTTCTTTCTTCCATTCATATGCATGCCTGAAGAGGGTATTGATTTGCGGCTCTAAAGAATCAAAGAATTTTGTGCAAGTCACGAGTTTGCAAGATATCCATCTTTCCATATACATCACCCCATCCAACCTTCTAAACTTGATTCTGAAGTTAATATCGTATCATCTTCATCTAACTTATTTAAGCAGACTGCAATGGAGGGAAATAATAGAACTCTAAAAGAAATTTGAGGTAGTGAGCTCAAATCAGTGTATTGAACCTAAGGTGGCTTATAAGCTCAAATCAGGACTAATCCACCTCCTACCTAAATTTCATGGGATGGTAGGAGAGGACCCAAACAAGCACCTTAAGTAATTTGAGGTAGCATGCTCAAGGATGAAGTCACTGAGTATATCAATTGAGCAAATTCAATTAAGAGCTTTCCCCTTCTCCTTAGTAGACTCAGCCAAAGAATGGCTCTACTACCTTCTATTAGGAAATGTAAACACTTGGATTGAAATGAAGAGTTTGTTCTTAGAGAGATATTTTCCTACAGCTAAGGCTTCCTTTATTAGGAAAGATATCTACGGTAATGGATAGTTTAATGGAGAATTTGTTTGAGTATTGGGAATAATTCAAAAAGTTGTGCATGACTTGCCCTAACCACCAGATAAATGAGCAACTTCTAATCTAATACTTTATGAAGGGTTGGCACTTCCAGACAGAAGTATGATAGATGCTGCAAGTGGAGGTGTACTAGGAGCTAAAACATATACAGCTATTAGACATCTTAAAGCAAACATAGCAGCCAACTCCAAGCAATTTAGCAATAGAGATAATATGCCTTCCCAACAAGTGAGTGAAGCTCAAGCCAACAAATGATTCAACTTACTTCATTGGTTAGTAAGATGAGGGTGGGAAACACATAGCAAGTGCATTATTATGGAATTTGTTACACACAAGGCCATCCAACAGATATGTCTCCCTTACTACAAGATAGTAGCTCAAAGTAGGTCAATGTCTTAGGGAATTTTCAAGGAAATATTAGAAAATATGACCCTTATTCAAACATTTATAATCCATGGTTAAGATATATCCAAGAATACCTAACAAGGTTGATCCAAAGCCATCACCTCCTATTCCATCATATGTGACAAATTCTGTATTTCCTAGTCATTTTGCAAAGAACAAAAAGAAGGAACAAGAGAAGGAGATAAGGCAGACATTCCAAAACGTTGAGGTCAAGTTACCTCTTCTTGAAGCCATCAAGCAAGTACCTAAATATGATAAATTTTTGAAGGAGCTATATACTTCTAAAGGAAAACTCCAAGGAAATGAAAAAATTAGTGTAGACGAGAATGTCTCAGCCATCCTTCAGAGGAAGCTTCCACCAAAGTGTAAGGACTCGGGAACATTCACAATACCTTTCATAATCAGTCAAACCAAGTTTGAACTTGCCATGTTATATTTAGGAGCTTCCATTAATGTTATATCATTCTTTATATATGAATCTCTAAATCTTGACCCATTAGAAGAAATTGGTGTGATAATACAATTAGCGGATAGATCCAATACTTATCCGAAAGGAGTGGTTGAGGACGTTTTAATGCACGTAAATGAAATGCTTTTCTCAATCGATTTTTATGTGCTTGACATAGAGGACAAGTCATCACCCAACCCCACACCAATATTATTGGGAAAACCATTTTTGATGACATCTTAGGCAAAGATTGATGTTCCTGCTAGCACTATCACATTGAAGTTTGTTGGCGAGGAAATAAAATTTCCTATATATGAGGCAATGAGTATCCAGCTAACTATAATTCTATTTTTACAGTAGATATTGTGGATTCTCTATCCCAACAGATTCGAATTCACATGGCTTTGAAGAAACCACCAAGAAGTTGGTCATGGGTGGATAACTTTATGATTCATTGGTAGCATTACATGCTTTGCCAAACATTTTTGAAATTTTAAAGCTTTTTTTATTGAATTACCTTTGACAAATGAGAAGATTCTTCCTTCAACTATGCAGGCACCTAAATTAGAACTAAAGTCATTATCGAATCACCTAAAGTATATGTTCCTAGGTGAAGATGAAACATTATCGGTAATCATAGCAAAAGGCTTCACCAAGCTTCAAGAAGACAAGTTGATCCGGGTGCTCAGGGCTCACAAGATGGCTTTTGGATTACCAACATCAAAGGGATTAGCCCCTCAACATGCACGCACCATATATTATTGAAAGATGAGTGCAAACCAAGTAGAGATGCACAATGCCATCTTAACCCTCCCATGATGGAGGTGGTTAAAAAGGAGATACTAAAGCTCCTTGATGTTAGGTGATATGAACCTCACCAACAACGTGACGAAACCTAACACCAACGTGAATTTCAAATCCTAAGCTTTTCAAGAATGTTGAGCCTTGACCCATTATCTAACAAGATAAGAACCAAGAACTCTGATGTTCGAAGACGCCACACCAAGAATCCCAAAACTACTCAAGAATCAAGTAGATAAGTCTGATTGTTTGAGCGCCACAAGAATTAACTTAATAAGTTCAAGAATGAAGAAGGAAGCAATAGCTTGTCAATATTATTATTCTCAATATGATTGTTAAAAACACTTAAGGATCAATTCTATTTATAGGAGTTGGGTTATAATCCTAACATAAGGTAAACTAATGCTATTTTGACATAAGGCTAGCTCCTCTTAAAATAAAACTCCTATTAAAATAAAATAACTAATTCAGAAGTCCTCTTAAAATAAAACAACTAACTTAGACTCCTCTTAAAATAAAACAACTAATTTAGACTCCTCTTAAAATAAAACAACTAATTAACATAATCCTCAAAGGCTGAAAAATGTGTAGCCCTCAATTGAAATCTTCTAGAACCTTAATCATAGTGACTAAGTTGCCTTGAATCTGAGTTGGGCTTATGCCGGGCCTCAATGTATTTGTCATCTTACCAACTTGTTGAATCAGCTCATTTAAAGTGTCTTTAAATCTCTTGGCTCTAAGTCTTGTGATTGGCCCACTTGGCAAGCTTAATGGGTTACGTGAATGCTGCCCTTGAGTCCCTCCAAGCCCACAATTGAATTTCTCTTCTTGCATGCTTGATTGAGCAGCTTTTTGTGTATCATTAGGATTATATATCTGATAGTAAGTGGGTAAGCTCAGTACAGGTAGTACCTAACAAATTAGGCATCACTATAGTCATGAACAAGGACAATGAGCTTGTCCCTACCCGATTGAAAACCGAGTGGTATGTTTGTATTGATTGTAGAAAGCTTAACTTAAAAACTTACAAAGATTACTTCCTTCTCCCTTTTATTGATCAAATGCTTGAAAGGTTAACTTTTCATTCTAACTATTACTTTCTTGATGGCTATTTAGGTTATAATTAGATTATTATAGCTTCAAAAGATTAAGAGAAGACCACATTCACATGCCTATTTGGCACATTAGCTATGCATGATGAGTATCTTTTCTGATTATGTAGAAAATATCATTAAGATCTTTATGGATGAATTTAGTCTTTATGGAGATTCCTTTCATATATGCCTTGAAAACTTGTCACTTGTGCTTAAATGTTGCATAGAAACTAACTTGGTGTTAAATTGGAAAAAATGTCATTTCATGGTTAATCAGGGATAGTTTTAGGACAAGTGATATCCACTACAGGGATTGAGGTTGACAAATCTAAGATGGACCTTATCCCTTTACCCTTGCCCACTAGTGTGTAGGAAGTGCTTGCTTTTCTTGGTCATGCAGGGTTTTATCGCAGGTTCATTAAAGACCCTTTTGGGGTATTGCATTGCCCCTATGCAAATCGCTACAGAAAGAAGTGACATTTGTGTTTAATGATAAGTGCAAAGTTGCTTTTGCCAAATTGAAGGAGATTGGAATCTACCACTTGAGATTATGTGTGATGCTAGTGACTACACCATTAGAGTTGTGTTGGGACAGCGGATTGGAAGAGCACCCACACAATTTATTATGCGTCCCACACTTGAATGAAGCCTAACTAAACTATTCAACCTTTGAGAAAGAACTTATTGCTGCTATTTTTGCCTTGGAAAAATTTAGATCATATATGTTAGGCACTAAAGTAACTACTTTTTCTGATCATGCAACCTCATGGCCATGAAAGATGCTAAGTCGAGGTTCTCCTATAAGAATTTGACTTAGAGGTCAAAGACAAGAAGGGGGAGTGAGAACCTAATTACGAACCACTTAAGCCGGCTAATGCAAGATGAAGAAGAATTACCACTGCATGAGCAATTTCTTTATGAATAATTACTTTCAATAAGTATGGTTACTCTGTGGTATGCTAACATAGTTAATTATCTTACTACTAGAACAATGCCAAAGGACTTGACCAATGCCCAAAGAGAGAAAGTAAATAGTGATGCTTGGCACTACATGTGGGAAAATCCATATCTTTAGAAGTATTGTTTAGATCAAGTGGTAGTAAGAAGATGTGTTCCTGAATCTGAGTTTCATTCTATACTAACCTTTTGCCACTCATATGCTTGTGGAGGGTACTTTTGAGAGAGAAGGACGACTTTTAAAGTGTTAAACTGTGGTTTTTATTGGCTCTCATTGTTCAAGGACTCTTACAACTTCTGTAAGGCTTGTGATAAATGTCAAAGGACAGGTACCTTAGGGCCTAGAAATCAAATGCCCCAAAACCCTATTTTAATTGTTGGAATCTTTTATGTGTGTGGTATTCATTTCATGGGACCCTTCCCTCCTTCCTTTGGAAACCTATATATAGTTCTTGCAGTTGATTATGTCTCTAAATGGAGGAAAACTAAAGCCCACCAAAATTGTGTTATAAATATTGTCAAGTCCTAAATTTTTCTAGGTTCGGTACCCCCAGAGCAATTATTAGTGATCAGGGAACTCACTTTTACAACCAATCTCTGGAAGCTTTGTTAAGAAAATACAACATCACCTATAAGGTATCCATTCCTTATCACCTGCAAACCGGTAGATAAGTGGAAGTGCCTACCAGAGAGATAAAGTCCATACTTGAGAAGACCATCAGCCCATCTAGGAAAGATTGGAGTTTGAGGCTTAATGATGCATTAAGGGCATATAGGACTTCCTATAAAACACCCATTAGTATACCGCCCTACTATCTAGTCTATGGTAAGCTATGCCATCTACCTGTTGAATTAGAACGTAAGGCATATTGGGTAGTTAAATAACTTAATATGGAGTTGGATCAGGTGGAAACTCAGAGAAAGCTTCAATTGCAAGAACTGGAGTAACTCAGAAATAAGTTGTATAAAAGTTAAAAAATTTACAAGGAAAAGACAATGGGCTTTCATGATCAAAACATCTCTAGGAAACATTTTAATGTGGGAAAAGTTCTTTTATATCATTCCTACTTAAAGTTGTTTCCTAGTAAGTTGAGGTCCTATTGGATGGGCCCATTTGTTGTTACTAATGTTTATAACCATGGTACAGTAAAGATTCAAAGCTCTATGATAGGAAAAGTATTTAAAGTGAATGGGCATCACTTGAAACCTTACTATGAGAACTTCTCTATATACATTGACACCTTAATCCCTCAAGAACCCCAATTACAATGAAGAATGACCTTGTAGATGTCAGGCTTATGACAATAAACCAAGTGCTCTCGGGAGGCAACCTGAAGGAAAGAGAGCTATTCAATCCAACCAGATGAGATCTTTTCTACTCTCTTTCATTTTAGGATACTTATTACTTTCTTTAGTTGTTGTCCTTTTCTCCCATGCATGGTTATGATATCTAAGTTATTTAGACTTCATTGAGGACAATGTAAGAGCTAAGTGTGGAAGAGAGGTTTAGGTATTATGTGGACTTGTATGCTCTTTGGTGGCTCTTGGCACTGTGAAGTAGCTATTAAGATGACAGTTAAGTTTTTATGGAATTAAGAAAATTTTGAAAAAATTTTCAATTAGTTCTCTAAATACATTGTGATTCATGACCATCCTATCAAACCTTTAGTGCACTTAAGCTTTATGCTTTGTAATTCAAGAAAAGTTGAATGCATATAAGTAGAAAATTTTTGCCTCAAGTTGTCAATGAAAAGAAAAACAAAATAAAATAAAAATAGGGCTATGCTTCGATAGTATTTTGTGCTTAGTAACTGGGTGCTCACACCAAAAGTGGAGGGCATTCACATAAATGGCAATTGGATTATGAGCATGCAAATCCTTACTTCAAAAGGTGACCTACATCCTAGTACCAGCTACCAAAATGAAAAAGAAAGATAACATTAATAAAATAAGAGGCTTGTTTGTAAATGTTACTTGTTTGCGTATGAAATTCTGAATTTGCAAAGTGTAGGGGTGTTTACACATACACTTGATTAGAAGATTAGTGAATGATATTATATTCCTTGAAATCTTTGAAGAATTTTCAGATGTTTCCTTGATCCTTTGATTGATGATTTCATGGATTTGGTGACATGCAAGTGTGAAGAGCTAACAAGATTATATTGGGTCCCTTGTCCTTTAGTTTGTTACGTTTGTTGTCCTAGTTTGCTTGAGCACAAGCAACGGTTAAGTGAGGGGGAATTTGATAAGTGTTTATTGTACAATGTTTTTATGTTGAATTCTCTTGCATTTAAATGCTTTGTTCTTGAGTTTCTTGTGTTATTAGCTTTGTTTTATGTTTTGTAGGTGTTTTGAAGTGGAAATTCAATTATGAGAAGAAGTGATTCAAGTTAGACATGCTTTGGAACAATGTAGAAGTAAGTCTAGGTGGAAAGAAGGTTAAAATGCTTATTTTCAAGTCCAAGTCAAAGATACCAATATCCCAGCACCCATTCTTGGGCACCTTAGGGCTCAAAAGTGAAGTAAAATTGCTCTAGACCCAATAGTTCAGAAGCTAAAAAGTTCATCTCTAGGCCTTGGGTGCTGTGGTGCCTACAAGCCAAGACCACGATGTCCAGTGTCTGATTTCCCCAAATTATTTCGAGGACTGGGCGCTGCAGTGCCCAAAAGCCAGAGTCGTAGTTCTCTTGTGTGTTGAATGCTTTAAAAATCGGTTCCTACTTCATTTTAGCACATTCTAACTTCTAGAAGTTGAGAGAGAAAGCTAGAAAAGAGGAGGAAAACAAGAGAAAGGTTAAAGAAAGTGAATTCATAGAAGGTTCATCCACGTGGAGTTCTTCAAAGAGTTTTCTCTTAATCTTTTCTTCATTTTCTTTGTATTTTATATTGTTTTCATGGACTTAAACGTTGTATTTGATACATTTCTGATGTTAGAAGGATAAATCCCCTTGGTTGAGGGTGAACTTAATGCCTTGGACATGATTTTATGATTAAATTCATTGATAATATTATCTAACTTCTCTTGAATGGTTGCCTATGTCCTTCTACTTGATTTATTCATGATTATTGCTTAGCTAGGTAATCATCTAATGCTAGGATAAAGGACTGAATACATAGTAGTTTGATTATCATCTTATTCACAAGTAGAAATTTGTAGTGATTAGGGATGGCTAAGTCCTTGAAGACTATGATGTGGATCATAACATAGGTTAAATAATCCAAGAATTTGAGATGTTTCCTAGATTAACCTATCTTTCTCATCTTAAAGATTTCATTGGATTAAATCTAGGAAGCATTTTCTAGGTTGTTCGTTGAATAGGGAGTAAGTAGGGAGTGTTCTTCTATTTACCGAATAACTAAGGAAATATTGGGATAGCAGAGCTTGTTGTTATCTGCAGTTAGTAATCAAGATAGAGAGTTGGGAACATTGTCATGTTTATAATTATAATGAGTAATTGTCTATGATTGCCTACTGATGTCCAAAGGATAAGAGTGAATCCTTAACTATATTTCTCATCTTATTTGAATTTTCTTGTTGTTTGTTGTGTTCTTTGGTTATATTGCTTATATTTATATTTATCTTTACTTTAAGTACCTTTGTTTTTGTTAAAACCCCCATTTATATTTCAAACATCGATTCATTAATTTCTTTGGTAATTAATCAACTAAACCCAATCCTCTATGGGAAAACGACCCTTGCACACAAAAACAAAATACGTACCACTATATTGCAAGGATATATTGTGAGTCTCCCACTTGGAAAGCAATCAAATTTAGGCTTCGTTGTAGAGGTTTAAAGTTTTTATTTGGGAATGCACCAGCATTATAGAAACTAAGCCTTATTTCTCTGAGATATGAAAAGGAATTATTAAAGTTAGCCTTACAACTAATAATCTAAAATGGCGTATTGGATATGGTTATGACATCAAGTTAGATAATCCCCTTCGGTGGAAGTAAAATTCTAATATGCCTGCTGGTATTAACAAGGTAAAGGATTTGTTCTCTCAAAACCAAAGAGTCTAGAATCAATCTCTAATTTATTCTATGTATGACAATAGCTCAGCCAAAAAATACTAAAGCTTCTAATTCCTATGTCTCTGAAAAAAGACAAATTAATCTGATCTGTAAAAAGGAATGGGTAAATATATAGTGGCCAAAGGTAATCCTTCTATTTCAATCATACAATCTTGGTCATTCTGAGCTTAAATGCTATTTGTATTGCTAGAAAGAAAAAAAAACCATTAAAGAGCATCAAATATCAATGGAGCAAAATTAAGGGTATTCAAACAATAAGGGTTTCCTCACTACAACATCAAATCAAATGGAAAATAAAAGACATAATCAACATGCAATTTCTATAGCAACCAGCTCATTTCTTAGGTTGAACAATGTAGATATATGAAAAAAAAATTACCAGGAGAATAGGGGGTGCTCAAAGGTGGCTGATAAAATCGAAGAAGAGGCGCTTGATTGCCACATAGACTGCGATGGTCAATGAAGAGAAGGTGGTCAGAGTCGAAGGTGGTTCCTCATGTTAAGGCTAAACTAGGTAGTAACAGAAAATACGGGTGGCAAAAGAGAGGGTTGAGAGATGAGAGAAAGGCAAACTGGAAATAGGGGTCGAGACTTGAAGACAATAAATTTTTATCATCAAATTTATGACGGAATAGTTCTGTCAGAACTTCAAGTTTTAGATAACCAAATTTTCATTACTTAATTGAAATGGTGCATTTTAGTACTCACAACGTTTCTGATGGAATATGCCTGTCAGAAATTCAATTTCAAATATGTCCATTAAAATATTCCATTAAAATTTTCAACTAACAATAAAATGGTTTGATTCATTTTTAGGCTCATCCATTCACTAACCTGCAATCCTTAAACAATAAAATAGACTCAAAAATGGAACAGGAGACCATATTATATGTATCAAATTTAGTGAACAATAAATTATATCATATGTCTAAAAATTACATCAAATGTAATGTTAATATGTAACAAATTTACAGTAAAAGATTTAATTCTCATCGTAATGCATGTTCTATTGAGGTACTTAAGCATCAACAACTATCTTTGCACCAGCGGTTGGAGGAGACTAAGAGATGAAGGATAGGCATCTAATCATCCTTGGTCGACAACCTCAATGCAATATAATTAAACTTGTAGCATGTGATATAAAAACACATTAATTATAAGGTCATGAATAAGGAGGTTAAGGACTCTTCTAGTATATTGAACTTGTGTCGTTTTAATCGCTTTATAATACATAATCACTAGGAGGATCTTCATTAGTTTCCCCATCACTACTATTATTATCCTTTTCTTCATCTTCTTTGTCAATTGCTTCATACCATCATCAATTTTAGCTACAAAATCCTTATTTATTGGTATGCCCACCTCCTCATAAGTAGGTGCAGCTATGTCATCTCTGAAATCTCCATGATTATAATCATCATCAAGAATTAACTTAGGAGAGCAGTGAGAAGTGCCTTGGAAAGAGGCATCAATTGTGTGCTTGGTTTTAATCACATGTAACCAACCCCACTTGTTTAGAGTTATTTGAGGATAAGGTGTAAACTAAACTTGATCCGCTTGTTAAGCAAAGATGAAATGGTCATCCCTCTTATATGTGGACCTTGAATTAACTTCTATAAATCTAAGTTTTGGATAACTCCTTGCCCCTTGGTTAGAAGGATCAAATAATTTGCAATTAAAGGGTGTTAACCGTTTAAGAGGAAAATCATAATATTTCACAACAATAATTTCCTATGAAATGCCATGATACAATGACTCAACTTCATCATAACCAGATCCCTTAAGATAAACTCCACTGTTGTTAGTTTTTTGACTAGATATCATGACTTTGTATGGAACTTATATCCGTTGATATTCATTTGGTCCCATGTGTTCAACTTCCTTATCGGGCCTCAAGTCAAAGATATTAAAAGATTATCATTAGTCATTGCAGGGTTTAGCACCTGAGTATATTTTAAAATTAGTGATAACTTTGTAGGCATAAATAATAATCCATAACATATGAAATAATGTCAAAGTAAATTACAAAATTCTTGAACTACTGAGGAAATCCATTAGAAATGTGTTTGTCAACCTCATTGCTGGATAGATCACCATATGTTGAGGATAACAACTCTATGTACATGCTGCAACAAGAGAAATTGTTGCTAACACATCTTCATTGATTAATCATTGATTATTATTTAAAAATATGAAGCTAATAGTTTCTCATCAGTATAATGATTAGTCATGGTTCCATGGAGCTAAGCAAGATAGTTGAAAATTGAGAGGCTCACCGAATGAACTTTCCCCACCATCATCGTTTCAAGGCATTCTTCTTGTTTGTGAATGAACATGAGACTAGAAGTAGTATGAGGAAAAAGTTGAAGTCTCTTCAAGAATATATGCCTCGCATATAGAACCTTTCACATGAGTTTTATTTTTTACCTTTTCCTTTAATGTGCAAGAACCTCTCAAAAGGGTACATCCATTTATATTGCACAAGTCTATTTGCCATTATTTCTTAATTGAGTGAATGGGTAAATATTCCATAACATAAAAAAAAGCAGTGGGGAAAAGCTTCTCAAGTTTTCACAAGATCACAAGGATGTTCTTTTCCATGACCTATAAGTCAAATTTGCTCAATGTGGAGGAGTAAAGATCAAAAAATTGAGTTAACTCCATAAAAGGTTCCTAAATTGCAGAAAGCAACCACTAAAGGCTATCAGTAGGAGCCTCTCTATAAGCACATGGTGATTGTCACTTTTCATGTGGGTTAAAGTCCAAGAATTACTATTGAGACATCTCCCTATGTTCCAAGAATTACTATCGAGACATCTCCCTAAGTTTGATGCATATCCATCAGAAAGCTTCAAACTCTACATCCACTCACAAACTATTTTCTTTTGCTCAATGGTTAATGTGCAAAGTGCCTTTGGTTTCACACATCTACTGTTATCTAATTGTTGCAACTCCAAACTTGGACACTTGCAATATATAGCTAAATCCATCATTGCCTTCATATTATCTGTAGTCTTATCATTGATGACCATCATTGCATTGAAAACATTCCTAAACACAATAACCTCAGTGTGCATCACATATATGTTGTGTGGGATTAATAAAGCAGGCCAGAAAGGTAAATCCCAAAAAATGTTGCGTTTAGTCCAATTATGTGTTAGACCATAACCAGTAGAAACCTCCCCCCCACTTTCTACGACTCTTGCTTTTCTCAATACCTGTACATAGAGTTCATCTCCAGAAAAGTGCCTAGGTGGTTGTTCTTATTTCGATAAAGGAAATGATCCAAGGGCAAGAATTGTCTATGGAAATCAAAATAACAAATCTTTTGCCTATGCTTAATAAAATGCCTTAGAACTGCTCATGCAAATGAGGAATCCCAGCTTACCAGAGGTTTGCCAACCTAATAACATTCCATATGTTGGAATGTCATTGATGGTCTATAATAGAGCAACTCGCATGATGGATTTTTGTTTCAATAAAATGTCATACATAAGCACTCGTTGCTCCTAAAGAAGTTGCAGATCCTTTAATTAGAGGTTATAAGAAGATGTAAATTTTGCGTTTTGGACTACGTAGACCAAGGAATAGTTACCATTAAGAACATGTACTCCTTTCATATACATGCAAGGTGGAAGATTATAAGGAGTAATGATGATAGGCTAAGAAGAATATGTCTTAGCATTCATTCCAAATGAGTTGAAACCATTCATACACAAACCCAATCTAACATTCTGGGGATCACAGGTGAAATCTGGGTATACCTTGTCAAAATGCTTCCATTTGATATATGAGACAACACCCTTAACTCAAGTGAGTGTTCCCGATGCCATCTCATTTCACTTGCAGATGCATTAGATGCAAAAGGTCTTTGAAATCTAGGAATGATTCACAAATAACACATATGTTTGTTTGGAACATCCCTAACCTTCCTTTTACCAACTTGTGACTGTCTAAACAATGCTGCACCACAAAATCAACATTGTCTAGTATTTTCATCATTGCCATAATACATCATGTACCCTTGCAGAGAACTGTCAATTTTCTTATACCCACAACCAAGTTTAGAAACCAATTTCTTGGTATGGTACAAATTTGTAGGTATTCGATGACCACGTGGCAATATCTCACATATCAATATGATAAGCTCATTCATACATGCCCTTGCAATGTTATAGTTTGACTTGATGCTCAACAATCTAATAGCTATTGAAAGTATTGAGTGTGTCTCACATCCATCCCATAATTAAGACTGTGTGATGCTCGACATATCATAAAATTTTGCCGACTCTTCATTAAGATCTTCCTTTTCTCTATAGTACTCCTTTTCAAAAGATGGCCTAGCAGCATCCATAACCATTTACTCATACGACTGGAAATTTTGGGTTTCAACAACCTCAATTGGTGGAGGTAACGATGGGCAGACCTCTCCATGATACACCCAATAGTAGTAGTCCTCTATAAATCTTTTCCTATATAGATGTGCCCTTACATCATCTGGTGTTTGAAACTTTCAACATTTGCATTTAGCACATGGGCATCTAAACTTCACTCCATCAAAACAGAAATTAACTGCAAAAGTAAATTGAATAAATTCCTCGACACCTATGTAAAACCCAGCTATAATACTCCTACTATTGGGATAAATTCTATTGTTCATCCAATGATGATGCTCTGGTATCTCCATATTCCTTCAATATTCAACATTAATAATTATAATTAAATCCATTGCATAATTACATATATTTATCAAAATACATCAAATCATAGCTAGCGACTAAAAAAATACAAATTATTAACATTCATTATATGATAAAATCCCCAAAAAGTTTGGCCAAAATATAAAAAACATCATACATAATTTAAATTAAGCCCTAAACACCATAAAATTGAAATTCATCCAAAAAATAAAATAAAAGAAATATGATCCAAACACTCTACATCCGTCTTACAATAAAAGCCCCAAAAAAAGCTGCCAAAATATAAACAATATCATACAAAAGTTATTTTATTTAATTAAGTCATAAACACCATAAAATTGAAATTTATCCAAAGTAATTCAAAAAAAAAATTACAATAAATCATCCAAACACTCTCCATCCATCATATAACAAAAGCCCTAAAGAAATTTCAACATAAAAAATCTACATCTTCTCCAATTTCAACATTTCATTTTGGATTTCAGTTAACATAATTAATATCCCACAATATCAAACTAAACCTTAAACCAACTCTACACAATATTAAACAGGTATCCACTAACACATAGTTGAATGAAACTAATAAACAACTAAAAACTTACCTAAAATTTGCAAATTACCAAAATTAAATTCAGAGGTACAAAAAGATAAAGATTTTGGCCAACCTCAAGTTATCCAAAGCTTGAAAAGGAGGGAGGCGATGGATTAAACGCCACTTCACCCTGCAAGAAAATGCCCAAAAGTAGCCGAAGAATCTATTATGACAGAGAAACTAGAGAGAAACTAAGTTTAGGAAGAAAGAAAATGAGCAAACTGAAATGGAAGAAGGAGGCAAAAGTTGTTCTCATATATCTAGTTTTCTGAAGGAATTTGTCACGAAAATCTTCCATCACGCCCATTCTCATGGCCAAAATCCGTGAAAAAACAATTTAAACGATGTATTTCATTAACCTAGTTCATTCTAATGGACAATAGTCCGTTAGAAATTGTCTCATGGGCCAAATTCGTCATAAATTCTGTGAAAGTAGCTTCACGCCATGTTCCCGCAATTTGTGTCATGGAAATCTCATGGGATTTCTACGTCTGGCACTCATGGGATTTCTAATAAATATTTTCGAATAATTATCCATGGTCCAGACATTATAATTTCAAGCCTAGTATTTAAATTCAAAAGTACTTAAAAAGAGTACAATTATTTTGATATATAGTTTCAATCTAATTTGTTGTTATTAAAATATAAAATAAATTTTTTCTTTAGATCTAACAAATGGGGGTAGCTTTTACATGATGCATTTAAAGTATGATATGTGAAACTCAAAGGTATAATATATTTATTGTAAAGGTTCTTTCCAGTGGAGTTGAAGGAAAGGATAATGGCTAATAATAGGTTTTATTTAAGAGTGAAATGTGTAAAGCTCGAATCTAGATAGAAGAAATTCTCTGCTACTTCGTGGAAAGATCACCAATTAGTCAATTAGACTCGTTTCTAGATGATTCCTCATATTAGTATTACTATTGCTATATTACATGGATTAAGAGTTGTGCTACTATACCACTTGGTTTAAGAGTTGCTCTGCCTCACTAGTCAATTGCTATAGAGCGTTTATCATTATCTTAGTTCCTACAAGATTTCAAGCCTAGTATCTTCAATTTTTATGGACTTAAACAAGCACCTAGAGCTTAGTATATATAGTCAAATTGATGATTACATTAATGAAAAAGGTTTTGAAAGAAGCAAGAGTGAGCCTACTGATGTATATGTGAAGCACCTATGGAAGAATGATATTCTCAATGTTGCACTTTATGTGGATGATTTGGTATTTAGTAGAAATAATGTAAAATTGATTGATACATTCAAAAAGGTGATGATGGAGTGAAATGAATTAAGTGACAAGGTCTTGCTCAGACATTGTTTTTAGCATAGAGGAGCACTGTTTACAGGTCAAAAAGAAATTAGGCTAAAAAGGTTCTAAAAAAATTCAGAATGTATGGATGTATTCCCACCGCAACAACTCTTGTTGTGGAGAAGAATTTAAAGATATACAATGGTACAAAAGATAGCGATAGATGCTACATTTTATAACAGTTTGAATGCTAATCAATTTATCTTGCGATTACAAGACAAGATAATGTGTTTGCAATAACTTTATTGTGCCGAATTATGCATAGTCTGAGCCACTTTCATCTTTCCATAGCAAAGAGAGTGCTAAGGTATATAGAAGTAACAATTGATTATGGTATAACTTATGATAGAAGTTCATAAGCAAATTAGCTACTGGCTTTTGTGATAATGTGTCATGACCCACCCTAGGGCCGTGAACTTTTAAATTTCAAGTCTAATCCCCTTAAACCTCTCAACGTTTCTCTTTCTCATTACTTATTTATTTCAGTTTCTTTCTTTTAATGTCTTACTCCCTTTTTATTCATTAGGGTTTCAAAGACCCCAACATAATTTAATATTGTTACATGACACCGTCGCCAAATACTATGCTTAAAAGTCTAGTACATTTAATACAATTCTAGCTCTAATTTCTATTCTACTATTAATTCCCCTTTTCATTGTCTTCTAGTTTTTGTAAGTCATTTTCTTCACACTATACACCATAATATTACTTAATTCAATTAATTATTCTCCTTTTGTAGTTCCATTTCATTTGTTGTTTCTACTATTTTCCCTTTCTTCTTAAAGTTATACTATACTACATGATCATGTGTTGAAAAAAATTATATGCTTAACAGTTCTGAAGAGCTAACTAATATTTCTAAAGAAAAAGATAAAATGCAAAAGTATTAACACAAGCATCTCTTGATAGGGCAGCATTGAGTAAGAAATGAACAAGCAAAGTTATGATTAAACAAATAATAAAATAATAAAGTGGGTTGAAGCTAAATATGAAAAGGGCTATCAAATTACGGCTAGTAGGCTTCAAAGTAGGTATTGGATATAGTTGTTTATCCTAAGTGTTTATGAACAAGCATGGATTTTAAAATTTTTATTCAAGCTTGTAAACAGGTGGAAGTAAAACGCATAGGCAAATAACTCACAGCTAGAAAGAGAACTAAAATATAAATAATTTTACATACCTCTTGTAGTCACTTTAATGTTGTAATACTTCCCAACCAAGAGCACTGATCGCCTATTCTTTGGGAAGTACCAATTCACAAATCCTACGATGAATAGGCTTAGTGATTAGAATAAAACGAAAGATGAAAGAAAATAATTAGCAGTTTTCAAAGTAAATTAGCAAGCCTTCCCTTTCCCTTGGAGTATGACATGTAGAAATCTATGTAGATACTCAAACAAAACTCCCTTTTGGTCTTAGTGTTTTTCTTCCAAAAAACTGAGGTAATATTGAATTTTAGAATTAGGCACACATCTTCTAACAATTTGATCAGAACAATATTTCCATAAATACGGATCATCCCATACATAATACTTTGCCTCACTTTTCATTTTGTCCATTTTAGCTTTACTCATATCACTAAGCAAGGTCTTACCAACTAGATAATTTACCAAATCAGCATACTAAGGAACCATACCTTGTAGAGAGAATAATTACTCATAAGGAAAGAATCCTTGCACAGGCTCGAGATTCTCTTCTGGTATGAATCTGCTGAAGTGATCTGCCAAAAGATTTTCAGCTCCTTTCTTGTCTTTGATTTCAAGATTAAATTCTTGCAATAGAAGAATCCATCGAATCAATCTAGGCTTTGACTCCTTCTTTGCCAATAAATACTTCAAAGCTGTATGGTCAAAAAACACAATCACTTTAAAACCAAGTAAATAAGACCAAAATTTATCTAATGAAAGAACAATAGTCAAAAGTTCTTTTTCGATCGTAGAATAATTGCACTAAGCCGAATTAAGTGTCCTGGATGCGTAATGGATCACACAAGCTTGTTTACCAACCCGTTGCCCTAAAACTAGTCCAACTGCATAGTTACTAGCATCACACATTATCTCGAATGGCAATTTCCAATCTGGTGGTTGGATTATGGGAGCTGTGGTTAATGCAGTTTTCAATTTTTCAAATGCATCCTTGCACTCCTGGCAAAATTCAAAGGGCACTTCTTTTTGCAACAGTTTAGATAATGCTAAGGCAGTCTTTAAAAAATCCTAAATGAATCTGCGATAAAAACCTGCATGTCCAAGAAAAGAACGCACTTCCCGCACACTTGTAGGGTAGGGTAAATTCACAATAAAATCAACTTTCACTCTATCAACCATAAATCCCTTACTTGAAACTACATAACCTATGACAATGCCCTGTTTAACCATAAAATGACACATCTCAAAGTTCAAAACAAGGTTTGTCTCAATGTAACATTCAAGCACACGAGATAAATTATCCAAGCATATATCAAATGAGTCACATATATTGTAAAATCATCCATGAACACTTCAATGCAATTTTCTATCAAATATGAAAATATGCTCATATGCATCTTTGAAATGTATCGGGTGCATTACAAAACCCAAAAGGCATCCTCCTGAATGCAAAAGTTCTAAATGGGCATGTGAATGTGTTTTTTTTCTAATCTCCAAATGCCATTAATCTGATTATAACTCGAATACCCATAAAAGAAATAGTAAAAAGACTTACCAGCTAACCTTTTTAGCCTCTTAACAATAAATAGGAGAGGAAAATGATCTTTCCTTGTCATAGCATTTAGTTTGCGGTAGTCAATGCACAGCATCCACCCACTAACAACTCTTGTTGGAATGAACTCATTATCCTGATTTTGAACCACTGTCACTCTAAATTTTTTTGGCACAACTTGTACTGGACTCCATTGACTATCTGAGATTGGAAAAATGATACCCACATCCAATAGCTTTAAAGTCTCATTTTTCACTACTTCCATCATCTATGGATTCAATGGCCTTTAGGCTTCTCAGCTTAGTTTGGAACCTTCTTTTAACAGGATCCGTTGCATGCACATTGACGGACTTATACCTTCAATGTCAGCTATAGTCCAACCAATTGCTATTTTATGGTCCTATAGCACTCTCAAAAGTCTCTCTTCTTGTACAAGTGTCAAGTTCTTTGTAAAGATGATAGGTAATGTCTCATTATCTCCCAAATAAGCATACTTCAGGTGCTCAGGAAGAGGTTTTAGTTCCAAAACTGGTGCCTACATCACAGAAGTTCTTGTGAGATGGTGGAAATTCTAATTTGTTAACATCATACCTTTTGGGAATAAGAGGTAATGACTGCAACACCAAAATCATTTCTTCAGCTTCAAAACTCAGTGGTATTGCTATATCAATTCCCTCTAAACCCTTACTAAGCACAATTTCCAACTCATCCATGCCATTCAACTCAAAAGCTTCATGTACAAACACATCAACCACATCAACAGAAAACACAAATTGAACATCACTACTTGGATACCTCATGGCCTCAAATATATTGAATTTGACAATCTTCTCATCAAACTCCATGGTTAAGGTACCGTCATGAACGTCAATCTTGGTCTTAGCTGTTTTGAAGAAAGGTCTTCCTAGTAATATTGGGGCAGGATTTGGAAAGGCATTATCCTCTATATTCAGAATGTAAAAGTTAGCAGGAAAGATCAGCTCATTAACCTACACCAAAACGTCCTTAACTACCCCCTCAGGGTATGCATTCGAACGATCAGCTAACTAAATAATCACACTCGTTTCTTTTAAATGACCTAAATTCGACAATGTATACATGGATTGTGACATTTATAGATGCACCTAAATCTAACATGGCATGTTCCAACTTAGTATTACCAATCACACAAGGAATTGTAAATGTTCCTGGATCCTTACATTTTTTTGGGTAACTTATGCTGAACACTGCTGACAAATTCTCCTCCACACTTATTTTCTCATCACCCCTAAGCTTTCTCTTTGAAGTGTACAACTCTTTTAGAAACTTGGCATACCTTAGAACTTGGTTAATAGCATCAAGGATAGAAATGTTCACTTCCACCTTGCGAAAAGTTTCAAATATCTCTTTCTCTTACTCATCTTTTTTCGATTTAGACACTCTGCAAGGAAAAGGAAGAGGGATAGAATTAGTGGACTTATTCACAATTGATTGAGAGTTTACCTTAGTGACTTCTGCATCACTATTTTTGGTGTCCCTCTCTACTTGATTCTTTTTGGCTAAATCTAAAGGATTATGAACAAAGGAAGTGTCTTCTTTTCTGCTTTGCAGTGTGATGGCACTTGCATTCTCCTGAGGACTTACAACTATTTGGGAAGGTAATGTTCTAGAACATTGAGTTTCAAACTTGTTTACTATAGTAGCAAATTGACTTACTTTGTTCTCCAAATTCTGTATGCTTGATTTTTCTCCTGTTGGAACTGCTGCGTGTGAGTTCAGAAACTTTTAAACATATCCTCAAGAGACGTACCACTGGATTGAGCTGCTTGTTTAGGGTGATATGGCTATTGAGCTTGTTGAAATCTTGATTGCTTATTTTGAAAGTTATTCTGCACTGGCTGCCTATTTCCTCCATAATTGAGATTAGGATGATCTCTCTACCTGGATTATAGGTGTTTGAATATGGATTATATCTTCATTAGGGTTGTCCTGGAAATCCTTCAATAGCATTAGCTTGTTGAATTAACGCATCTTCTTGTAAAGTAGGGTATGCATCCTTAGGATTACTAGTCACTGAATATATTCCACAGACCTGGACAGCTTGCACTTGGTTTATTGCCATTTATCTCACCAATGATGTTAAATATGAAATCTGACTTTGAAGGCTAGATGTACTTACCTCATTAACCCTTTTAGGAATGTGATATATTCTCTTCCTAAATTGTTGTGAATTGGCGGCCATGTTGGAAAACAGAGCTTTTGCAACCTCCAGTGTCTTATCCACCAATGCTCCTTTACTAGCAGCATCTACCATAGTCATGTCCATTGGCAACAGTTCCTCATAAAAAGTATTGGATTAGTAGCTGATCAGAAATCTGATGATGTGGGCAGCTTGCACATAACTTTTTGAAATGCTCCAGTACACATACAAAGTTTCTCCGTTGAATTGCTAAATACCACATATATCCTTCCTTATGCTGCTAACTTGTGAAGTAGGGAAATACTTCCCTAGAAAGAACTGCTTCATCTCATTCCAGTCATTAGCTAAATCTACTAAAGAAAAAGGGAAAACTCGCAGCTTCACTTGCTCTTCTAAAATGCCTTGTGGCCTCAAGATCAAACATACTACGTGAAATTCCTTTAAATGTTTATGAGGATCCTTACCCGCAAGACCATGAAAAGTAGGCAACAAATATATTAATACCAACTTCAATTCAAAAGCAGTTTCTAAATTAGGAAACTCAACACACAAGGGCTAATGATTTAAATTAGGAGTAGCCAACTCCTCTAAGGTCTTGTCATTAGCAACCATGTCTTCCCTTTCAGCTTGTTGTACTGCACTATGTCGAGTCCTTTCTTTAGTATGTGGATTGTTCTTTCAATTTCTAGATCAAAATTAAGGTCTCTTGTAAGAGAAGATATAGTCATAAACAAAAAGAAAACACCTAAAATATTAAAAACGAGAAAAAATATTTATAAAAAACTATGATCTATAGCTAAAAACATAAAATCTACTAAAAAAATTGAAAACCCAAAATAAATAATTGAAACAGATGCACAAAATCATATCTAAAATCAGTCCCCGAATACGGCGCCAATTTGGTTGAGTGTCGAGCACAACCAGATTAATACCTCACTCTCAATGATATAACAATAGCTAAGATGAGCAAAGGTCAAATCCACAGGGAATGACAAATTTATTCATGGTCCTAAGTCTCAATTATTATGCAAACACAAACACACATAAAAGGAGGGGTGTTGTTGTATGATTGGAAGAAAAATCATCGAAGTAATGAATTAACGTGGACAAAATTATAAGAAATATCAATCAAGGGCAGATTCGGGTCAAGGGGGTTCTTACTTACAATTTATGGATTTATCATTGACAACTAAGGATTTATTCCTTTCCAAATATTTAACCAGGAATTACCTATAAGCAAGATATCCCTTTGTCTTCCCTAAATTCATTAACCCAACCCATCACTAAGGTTAAATTCTTGATACTAATAAACTTGGTATGAAGCCATCCAAATCATATCAATAACATCATTATGATTAGGAAGAGGTTAAAACCAAACACAATTCACCCAGTATGAATTAATTAATCTATTCTATACTTCTTTTGGGCATACAATGAAAACTTAGATCATAATCATGTCACCTAATCGCTACTTTGACCAATTAACATAACAATTACGAATTATGCATCTAGTGTAGCATTCAATCACAAAGACAATTAACTCATTAGCTACTTTAGAAAACCAACCATGCGATCATATGAATTTAAAACAAAGAAAGATAGATATTTAGAATAAGAATAAATTGTAATTCAAAACATATGTGTCACAATCATACAAAATTGAAGTTTGAAATTCCCTTGACCCAAAAAGAAGAAAATTAGCTCCTCATGATATAAGAAATACACAGAAAAAGAAGAATAATCCGAGTCTGAAAAAGTTTCTCCCTTTTTCCTTTTATATTCTAACCCTAGGATGTCCTCCTTCAGTAAAAAGGGGCTGGGAAAAGTTGACATTCCTAGATACCTCCGAATCCCCCAATTATCTCCTAGATATAAGGAGATTTCGTTCTCTAATTTCGTTGCTTATTTTGACCTAGATATATGCCTCTTCAGAAATTTCTCTCTTTAGACAAGATGTAGCCCTAGATGTTAGCTCTCCAACACATTAGACCTTGCATAAAATGGTGGCCTATAACTCAAGTTATGGGCTAAAAATAGACATTGCCTTGACTAGTCTGTCCAGTCACAGGATTTCGAATTCCCCATTTAATTACTCCTTCAAAACGACCTTATTTTAATTTGGACCCCTCTATGAAAGTTGTATCCCTAGATTTGTAGATCAATTTGGCATTTCAATCCCTATTCCAGAAAGCTTGAGATGCCCTCTATAATTTCTCTGAAAGATTCATTCATGTTTTGAACTTCTAACCCAATGAGAAACTTAAAATAAGCAACAAAGGTAAGAAACCTAAAATGCTGGAATTTTCTAATTTTAAGCTCAATTATTCTCAATTCCTAATTCATGTCTTAAACACAAATATTGGCATTAATAACTATAATAGGACATAAATTATAACAAATAGACTAATTAAGAAAAGAATAAAAATGCAAGATAATGTATTTATCAATACTCCCTCAAACAACAACTACACCACCCAAAGTGAAAATTGAACCTGATGTTGATTTTCTAGAATCAATGTTAGACTAGAAATCTAAGTCAGTGTATCCAATAAGAATTAGGTCACTACTAGAATACACTAGCATGTAGTTCTTTGTCCTACAAAGATACTTAAATATACACTTGACCGCAGTCTAGTGTTCCATGCCATGGTTTGGTACAAAGCATATCATACATGAGACTTTCCACTGTGGATGCATATGAAATCCATCTCATTTGTTCAACTTCTTAAGGTGTCTTAAGTGAATACTCTTTAGAAAGTTTGATTCCATGCCTGGAGGGTGTGAAACTTGTTTTGGAATCCTACATGCCAAACTTTGTCAATAGCCTGTCAATGTAGGTTACTTGAGACAAGGCTATCCACTTGTTCTTGTGATCTCTTATCATTTGGATCCCAAGAATATAGTTAGCATCCCCTAAATCCTTCATCTAAAATTGTTGATTCAGCCATCCTTTTATGTAGATAACATTACCACATCACTCCCAATGAGAAGAATGTCATCTACATAGAGTACGAAGAAGACAACCTTACTCTCTTGTATCGTTTTATAGACACAGGGTTTGTCTGCATTTTGTTAAAATCCATAAGACCTGACTGTACTGTCAAATCTTATATTCCAAGATCTCAACGGTTGCTTAAGTCCATAGATAGACCTATGCAATTCATAAACTTTGTGCTCTTGACCCTTTTCAATAAAACCATCTAGTTATGCCATTTATATGTTCTCTTTAATATCTCGATTCAAGAATGTGGTCTTGACATCCATCTGCCATATCTCATAATCAAGATATGCAGTGATGGATAATAGGATCCTTATGGATTTAAGCACAGCAACCGATGATAAGGTTTCTTCATAGTCAATACCTTCTCTCTGGGTATAACCCTTAGCTACTAGTTTAGCCTTGAAGGTCTCTTTACCTTCCCATTAACTCATTTCTTTCTCTTATGGATCCATTTGCACCCAATAGATTTTATTCCTTCGGGTGTATTTACAAGAGTCCAGACCTTGTTGGAATACATCTATTTCAACTCTGATTTCATTGTCTTTTGCTAATGAACAACATCTACATCATTAATGGCTTCCTCATATGTAATGGGATCTTATTCATATTCATCTAAAAGAGCCTCCATGTGCTATCCTAGACCTATGTATCTGTCAAGTTGTCTAATAACCCTCTCACTACTACAAGGTGCCACTGGTTTTGATTCAACTCTTGAATTTGTACCAATTATGACCTTATTAGAATTATCCTTAGATTCTAACCAATTAATTTGTTATTTAAGAACAATCTTGTTGTGAGGTTTGTAATTTCTCACAAAATCCTCTTTTAAGAAGGTTGCATTTGCCTTTTTATCTTGGGTATTGCAGAAGTAGTATCCCCTTGTACCCCTAGAATATCCTACAAACAAATATACTTTTGACCTTGGTTTCATCTTTGTCGACTAAGGCTTACACACATTTGCCAAACAACCCAAAGTTTACAATTGACGTAAGGATGATTTACCTCCTTTCCACATCTCCTTTGGTTTCTTAAGCACTACCTTTGATGGAGTAGAGTTTTGTGGGATTCTGCTATTTGTATACAATATCCCTAGAACGATTTTGGTAATGCAGCATAAGACATCATTGACCTCACCATTTCTAAAAGAGTCATATTACTTCTTTCAGCAACCCTATTTTGTTGAGGTGTTCTGGGTGCCAACAAATTGGAAATGATTCCATTATTGACCAGAAACTATTGAAACTCTCCAGATAAATACTCACCACCGCAATCTGATTAAAGTTGTTTCAATGATTTACTTAGTTATTTGTTCAGCTTTGGCTTTGAATTCCTTGAACTTTTCAAAAGATCTCTTATTGTGCATTAGATACACAACACCATATTGTGAGTAGTCATCAATGAAGGTTATGAAATATACTTAACCATGTCTAGCTTGAATGTTCATTGGTCCACACACATTTGGGTGTACTAAGTCTAGCCCATCTTGCATCCTATTACCCTTTGCTTTAAAGGATGATTTAGTCATTTTACCTTCAATACAAAATTCACAGACTGGTACAAAGCACTTTATCATGTCTAGTAAAGTACCATCCTTTATTACGCGTAGCCTATTTTGATTAATATAACCTAATCGTAGATGCCATAGATAACTTTTTTCTATGTTAGATTCCTTGATTCTCTTAGACTTAAATGAATTTGTTTCTACAACGTTTACAGTCCAATTAATGGGTTCTAGATAATATAAATTATTCCTAGTAATTCCTGAACAAATTAAAATTCCATTCATAGAAATGGTATTCTCATTACCAAAAGAAATAGAATATCTAGAATTTATTAAACAAAGGATAGAAATAAAATTTTTACAAAGTTCAAGAATAAAATAAACATGATCCAAACTAATAGTTTGTTATTCAAAAAATGCAAGGTAATGGCTTCCACTACTCGAGCTAAGACTAGTGTGCAATTTTCCATCCTCGTCTGAAACTAACCTTTAGTCAGCTTTCTCTTTGTCTGGAACCCCTAAAAAGAATTATAAACATGGTTAGTGGCTCTAGAATATACTATCCAGGTATTAGTAGAATCATCCACTAAAAAGGCTTCTAACATGTTTAGAAAGCCTGTACCTTGTTTATTCTTTAAAAAATTGAGGTAGGCCTTGTAGTTCCTCTTCCATTGTCCTTTAGCATTGAGGTTGAAACTCTTTCTCTACTATCCTTCTGAGCCTTCTTTTTCATGGACTTCTTATTTAGCCTTGCTAATTTCTTGGCATTATTTTTTTTGCTTGGCCCCTTTGCCTTTAGGTTCTTCTTAATATCAAGAACCTCCTCGATAGCTTGTAGGTCATTCATCAACCTACTAAGGGTATAGTCCCTGTTATGCAATTCATAATTTAACTTGAATTACAAGAACTATGAGTTCAGACTGTGAATGATCATGGACACTTGGACTATCCGAATCAATCTCAGTCCTGTGTAGCTCAACCTCATTAAGGCATAAGATTAACTTAGGTATGTAATCTCTCACTGGCTCTTCTGGTTTTTGGTTAAGGTCTTTGAAAGCATTGACAACTCTTACCTTAGTAGACCGAGTCTTTGTACCAAACATCTCATGTATATGGTATATTATGTTAATAGCATGGTCCATGCCATTATGCTGCTGCTACAACACACTAGTCATTGAGACCAGTATGTAGCACTTAGCTAGAGCATTGGCATCATGCCACCTCTTATAATACTCAGTTTTTCTTGGCAATGAGGTAAGAGTCATATCAAGGGGTGCTTACTCAAAAATGACCCTTGTGATGTTGTCATAATTTAAAACCATGTTGAGATTTACTTTAACTCCACATAATTCTCACTATTTAACGTGCATTTATTAAGGAGAATAGACAAGGGGGTTCATGATTAAGGGATAGTCTGTAATAGATACCTTTAATATTAGTAAGATATAGCTATTAAGTGGACTTTTAAACATTATGCATGTATGTATGAGCATATTAATTCTTGTTTGACGGTCATTCACTTTCTACAATAGGCAACTGACTATGGGCCATGAATACTTATCATAAGGTAAATTAGGACCCTCTTACTCAACTTTGCTACCTGGTATCTTCATACTTAGCATAGTTGAGGAGTGTGTTTATTTGGCCCATTAATATATCAATAAAGCTACTATAAGCAATATATTGAAAGGTTAATGTTGAGTGTATAAACCAACCAATTCATCACACCTAGACGTACCACTAAGTATGCTTCTACAGGAAGTCACACTTAATGTTCAACCAAGGTGTACGTATCACTGGGAAATGCATTACAGTCATGGTCTGAGTATATGCCCATCTTTAAGGAGTGGCATAAACTCCATGATAATGGACGATTGGAGGCCGTGGATTCTAGGATTACTAGAATCTTCTCTCACTCAATATTTTAATTAATTAATTTAATTAACTACTCTAAGTTGATTTACCAAGTTTTCTAAAATGCATCTTTTTAGAAAACCTAAATCACTTATGAACTTATTTTCTTTCTAAAATTTGTAGATAGGATTTGTATTAGTAACTTTTACTAATTATATAGGAATATTATTTATTTAATTCTTTATGTATTTCCTAATTATTTTCACACTAACTCTTAGTTTAAAAATAAACTTGGGAAATTTTAGTTGACTAATTAGTTACTAGGTGATTTAATTCTAACTAAATTCTTTTGTTGGAAATTAATTAGTTTAACTAATTTATCAATTATGGACCTAATTAATTTATAATTAACGTATTTAGTTGAAAAATTAAGTCCTAATTACCCAACTTACTAATTAATTATCTTTCTTATGTTTTATCATTTTAAAACTCTTTTAAAATATAAAACATAATGTATGCATGAGCATGTGAGGTTGAATAGCACCTACTAGTCTACATGACATGTTATAACATATAACATCACATATTATAAAATTAAATATAATATGAATACCATATTAATTCCCATCATAGAAAATAAAATAAAATCTTAAGCTATTACATTTATTTTCTTCATTCCTTGTTATTGCTCTAATTCTTAGACTTTTGGGATGTCTTCACCAACTTACCTTGCCTTAGGCTTGGTCGGGAGGTTCTTACACCTTTCTTGGGCTTGCAGTGGCCTCCATGTTACAATTTGTGGCTTCTTGCCATTTACAACAATTTTGTAATTTAAAAATTAACAAAAGTAAACCAAGAAGGAAACATAACCATATGGGATCACCCTTCTTGTTACATCCCAAAAATACAAGGAAATTCCTCTAAGAGACTAATATGGCCAAAAATTTAATTTAAACCAAAAACATCATATCAAAGACATCATACTTACAATCATACAACATAAATGATTTCTTGGTGCCAACCATGCATCGTACACACATATAGCCGTGAACTTGACTCTGATACCAACGGTTAGATGTAGTTGTTTATCTTAAGTGTTTACTGTATAAGCATGGGTTTTTTTCAATGTTATATGTTCCAATTAGGGATTTGGTGCTATAATCCCTAATTGAGTAATGGTTAAGTTGAAACATGAACCAAAGTGTTGAATCCAATCAACGAAAACCCAAACCTTTACTACTTCTTTACCCTTATTTCACTTCTATTTAGTTCCACAATTTAGATAAATCGTGTTACTCATTTGTTCTCATATCGATTATTCATTGTTACTTCTTTTAAGTGATATTCTTGAAGTGTTTCTCCCGTCTCCCAGTGGATCGTTGTCTCATTCTATATTATGATAACCACGCAGTGTTTTTGGGCGTAATCAAATTTTGGCACCATTGCCAGGGCGTACAGGTTAAGAAGTAATATAAGGCGCACTTTATTCAATAATTCAAAAGGCGGTAACTTTGTTCCTTATTTTTTATTGTTGGATCATTGTGTTTGTTTTATGTTTATATTATTTATTATTTATTATTTTATTTCCCTGCATGCATAGATATAGAGACACTTTAGGTAGATTTGCCCCTAGGCTAGAAGTAGAGGTAGAGTCTAGTTCCTTCAACCCCCTATTTGACACTTCATCTAACCCAAAAGAAATTGGGTGAACATGTAGAGCAACCCCATAGATCCCTTCAAGACTATCTCTATCCTACATGCATAGCCACACCATTATGTATCATGTTTCCAGCAAATTATCCCCAAGTTGATTATAAACTAGGGATGATGCAACTACTTCCTACCTTTCACGGGTTAGAAAGTGTGAACCCCTACTTACACATTAAGGAATTTGAGGATATGGTTGCTAACTTTCATGCTCAGAATGCCACAAGTGAGGTACTTACACTGAAGTTCATTGCTTTTTCTCTGAAACACAAGGCTAAGAGTTGGCTATACTCTTTGAAACCGCATTCAATAGGAACTTAGATTGAGATGACTGAAGCATTATTTAATAAATACTTTCCACAACATAAAACAAGTACATTAAAAAGACAAATCTCCACCTTTGCACAAAAAGAGAGTGATACATTATATATGGCTTGAGAAAGATTTGAGGAACTATTAAAAATGTGTCTTCATCATGCATATGAGAGTTGGTGTTTAGTTAGTTATTTTTCTAATGGACTTACACCTACAGAGTGCCAATTTATTGTACAGAAGGACCTTAATGAAGCCATTGAATACCTAAATGAGCTTGCTGAAAAGGCAAATACTTAAAGTTGACCTAGTGCTATTCATACCATGTATTGGTCAAGGCTGATGACAAACACTACTAGTGGTGGTATTTATCATCTTAGGGAAGAAGACAACCTAAATGCTAAAGTAGAATTGCTTACAAGGGAGTTAGAAGCAATGAAAACTAAGGACCCTAGAAAAGCATGCATGGCTATTCAGGTAGAGTCCTATGACCCATGTTTTGTCTGTAGAGAAGTAAATCATGTTAGTCAAGAATGCCCCATATGTAATGAAATAAGAGGGGTGTATGAGGAGCAATGCAATGCCTTAGGGAAGTATAAGAAGCCCAATAATCCTTACTCTAAAACCTATAATCAGGGGTGGTGAAATCATCAGCTTTAGGTGGAAATATGATCAGTAGGCATATGTATCGCAAGTCCAGGGCTTTAGACCTTCTCATCACAACCCTATAGGAATCTTTTGGAAGATACATTGAACAAATTCAATGAGGCTTAACAAGAAAGTTGAGGCCTTGATCACCCAGATAGTTGAGGAAAATAAAGAAATGAGGAGTTAAATGTCTAAGCTAATTAGTGCTTTAGCCATAAATGAGCGTGGGGAAATTCTATCCTAAGCTTAACTAAATCCCAGTGGGCAACATATAGCTCAAACCTCTAATCCCAATAGAAAAGACTTAAAGGAAATTAATGCAATAACCATGAAATTAATGCAATAACCACTCACTCAGGTAAAGTTTTAGAGCCAACCCCTAAACCTAGAGGGATTAAGGAAAAAATGGTTAATGAAGAGCCTAAAACTCCAAAAGAAAGTGAAGTTGCAGTAGTGAGTTTAGTTAGGGTACCTTTTCCACAAGCCCTTAAGTCTACTTCAAAAGTTGCAAATCATAGTTTTAAAATTTCAGAAAACCTTAGGTAGGTGAAGATTAGTCTTCCCCTTTTGCATGCCATAACCCAAATTCCTGCTTATGAAAAGGTTTTAATGGAATTGTGCACAATTAAAAGAAAAGCACAATGTGAAAAAGACAACATTCATGGCTGAACAAGAAAGTGCTGTGATTAAAAAATGGCTTCCTAGAAAATATAAAGATCCAGGCTGTCCTACTCTTTATTGCACCATAGGCAACTGTAAGATTGCAAAATCCCTACTTGACTTAGGAGCTAGTGTAAACCTCATACATTATTTGATCTATTTGATGCCTGGTTTGGCTAAGATTAAGCCTACCTCTATAGTACTTCAATTAGCTGATCATTTGGTTAGGAAACCAAGAAGCATAATTAAGGATGTTTTGGTCTAAATTGATAAATTTTATTACCCTGTGGACTACTTAATCCTAGACACTCAGTCTGTTATTGATAGTAACTCTAACATTCTTTTAATTTTAGGAATACTTTTTCTTGCTATAGTTGATGTTGTTATACGTTATAGAAAGGGATTGATGAAGTTTTCTTTTAGGAACATCACATTTGAAATAAATATTTTCAATGTTGGCAAATAACCAACAGAAGAGACTGAATAACAACAGACCTACATGATAGATTCACTTATTCAAGAATAAGAAGTTTTGACAAGTGATCAGAATCCCCTTGAACTTTTTCTTAATAACTTTAAATCCTTATTCTCTTTAAATTCTGAAGAAGTTATTAATATTTCTAATGCTTTTGTTAAATTACAGAATTATAGCGGATCACCATGGCAACCAAGATTTGAGGCACTGCCAACTAGGAGTGAGAAGCAATAACCATCTAGTGTGAAAATCCCTCAACTTGAGCTCAAGTAATTATCTAAGGGTCTTAGACATGCCTATTTAGGCCTAAAAACCTTCACTGTTATTATTTATTTAGTATTAAGTGAGATTTAGGGTAAGATAGTCCTTCAAGTTTTAAATGAACATAAATTTGCTTTAGGCTGGACCATAGCTAATCTTAAGGGAATTAGTGTTTTGATATGTTCACATAGGATCCATTTGGAAAAGGGAACCAGCCCTCGAAGAGGTTCCCAATGTAGACTAAACTTCACTATGAAAGTAGTTAAAAGTGAGGTCATTAAGCTACTAGATGCGGGTATCATATACCAAATAGCTTATAGCAAATGGGTTAGTCCTACTAAGGTGGTCCCTAAGAAGTTAGGTGTCACTGTAGTGGAGAATGCAATAGGAAAACTGGTTCTTACTAAAACAGTAACCGAGTGGAGTATGTGTATTGACTATAGAAAATTGAATGCTGCCACCCAGAAAGACCACTTCTCACTATCTTTCATTGATAAAATTTTAGAAAGAGTTACTGGCCACCCTTTTTATTGTTTCTTAAATGGTTATTCTGGCCATTATCAACTTGAAATTCCTTTATAGGACTAGGATAATACCACTTTTGCATGACTTTTTGGAACTTATGCATTTCAGCATGTGCCATTTAGTTTGTGTAATGCCACTACTACTTTTCAATGGTGCATGATGAGCATTTTTAGTGATATGGTTGAAAATTGCCTTGAGGTATTTATGGATAATCTAACTGTTTTTGGGATTCTTTTAACTCTTGTTTGAAAATTTTAAAGAGAATTTTGGCTAGTTGTAAGCAAAAAGCCTTGTTTTAAAATTGGAGAAGTGCCACTTCATCATATCTTCTAGGATTATTTTAGACTATATTGTCTCTCACAAGGGAATTGAAGTAGACCAATCAAAAATTGAGATTATCTCTAAACTTTCCGCCTCCAAGACAGTTAAAGATGTTAGATTCTTCCTTGGACATGCTGATTTTTATAGGAGGTTTATACAAAAATTTTCTACCTTGTCTAGACTGTTGTGTAACCTCCTAGCTAAAGACATTATTTTTGAGTGGACTACAACTTGTCAAGAAGCATTTGAGTTGTTAATTGGTAAACTCACATCTGCCCCTATCATGTAACCCCTAGATTGGACCCTTCCCTTTAAAATAATGTGTGATGCTATTGACTATGTCATAGGAGTAATCCTTGGATAAAGTCATCTACTACGCTAGTAAGACTTTGAATAGTGCATAAATGAATTATTCTACAACTGAGAAAGAATTGCTAGCTGTCGTATTTGCTTTAGACAAATTCCATGCTTATTTTATTAGTTCCCTATCATTATTTTCATTGACCATGCTGCTCTCAAGTACCTTCTCACAAAGAAGGATGCTAAGGCAAGATTGATTATATGGATTTTGTTGTTACATGAATTTGACATCACAATCAAAGAGAATAAAGGTATAGAGAACATGGTAGCTGACCAACTCTCTAGGCTTACCTTTATGGAGAATAGCGATGAAATGCCCATTCACGATGACTTTCCTAATGAGCATTTGTTTTTTGTGACCTCTTTGCCTTGGTTTGCTAATATTGTTAATTATTTGGCTACAGGTGAAATACCAGCAGATTGGAGAAGCTAGGATAAGAGGACATTACTCTATAAGGTACGTAATTTCTATTGGGATGACCCCTTGCTTTTCAAATGTTACCCTAATCAAATTATGAGACTCCATATCCCTGATGAGGAGGTTGCAAGTGTATTGGAATTTTGTCACTTTCAAGTTTGTGGAGGTCATTTTTATATGAATAAAACCGTAGCAAAAATGTTGTAGTGTAGATTTTATTGGCCCACTTTATTTTATGACATGAATGCCTTTTATCAGTCTTGTGTGAGATGCCAAAAGTTAGGATCATTGTCATGATGCAATATGACGCCCCTAAACCGCATTTTAGTTGTTGAAATCTTCGATTGTTAGGGTATAGATTTTATAGGACTTTTTCCTCCTTCCTTTGGATATCTTTACTTAATTGTGGCCATTAATATGTGTCTAAGTGGGTAGAAGCTACCGCGCTTAGAGCCAATGACAATAAGATGGTTATAAAACTTCTTAAAGAAAATGTTTTATCTAGATTTGGCACCTTGCGAGCTATTATTAGTGACCAAGGCACCAATTTTTGTAACAGCTATTTTGAGGAACTTATGAGGAAATGTGAGGTTGTCCACAAAATTTCTACTACCTATCACCCCATACTAGTGGTCAAGTAAAGCTGGTTAGTAGGGAGATTAAGCACTTTCTAAAGAAAACAATGAACCTTGACTGAAAAGATTGGTCCTTAAGGTCAAATGATACACTTTGAGTTTACCAAATAGCATTTAAATCTCCCTTAGGCATGTCCCTTCATAAGATTATTTTTGGAAAACCATGTCATTTACCTAGTGAGTTTGAGCACAGAGCATATTGGGCCCTTAAATCATTCAATTATAATCTTAAAGAAGCTAGTACTCTTAGGAAATTATAGTTGACTGAGCATGAAGAGCTCTGAAATGATGTTTCTAACAATTATAAAATCTACAAGGCTAAAATGAAAGCATTTCAAGATAGAAATATTCTTAAGAAAATGTTTGCACCCAACTAACAGGTTTACCTGTATGATTTTAGTTTGCAAATGCATCCAGGCAAGCTCCGTTGTAGATGGATTGACCCATTTGTAGTCAAACAAGTTTTTGAAAATAGGGCAGTAGAAATAGAGGACCCCAGGGATGGTAGGATCTTTAAGAATAATGGTTAGCGCTCTATGCCTGCAATGGAAGAAATTTCACTCATAGACCTAATTTACCAACCTTGACCTCATCTTTCCAGGTATGAATTTTCATTTGTACTTTTGTTTTATTTCCTTTATGTCATTTTGTTTGTTTTCGGTTGTTGTTTTTGTTACTTTAATTTGTTTTTAGGTTCATTTTGTTTGACCCTTTTTGGCTTAACAAACTATTTCTGCCAATTATCAGGTGTATTCTATCCTTTTTTCTTCCACCATCTTGCTCTCTATTATTTTTTGTCGTCTAAACATTGAGGACAATGTTCAATTTAAGTTGAGGGGTGTAATGCTTGCTACTTACTAGATTTTTTAGGCACGTTTACATATACAAATTATTTTTTCAGATCTTAATGGATTGATAATCCCCATTGCATCTTAACACCTATAGCAAAGATTTTCCATAATAATCTAGGTGGATTCATCAAACCCATCTCAATCATTTAACATAAGTATTCATATGATTTTTAGTGCACACATCCAAGTCTTATGGTAAGATGGTGATTTGACACATGCATCTAGAGACTCATTTGCTTAAGTTTTCTGTGTTGATTTTGATAGAAGTGAGAGAAAGCACATACTATAATTGTGATAAGCTTTCATTGCTATTGTGAAATGGTCACTTCTCTCAGGCAAACATGCATGGTTGTGGTTTGTTGGTGGTTTTTCTTGGGAAATGATGATAGTCTGCTTAGGATTAACGCTTGAGCCTTTCAAGTTAACCTTGTTAATTGTGTATCTATAGTAACCAACTTTGAGCCAACAAAACATAAATACTTTTTTTCATGCACCACCATTATCTCTACCTTCCTTCACTTTGGAATGAAATTATGTGTTAAATCTCCTACTCCTTTGATTTCCAAATGTGTATAGGGTATGACATTGTTGTTGAGAGAAATAAAAGCTTTGAGAACTTCAATGAGCTAACTTTAAAGAAAAGTATAATGGTTGAGTAGAAAAAGAAAAAGAAAGAGAAAAACACAAAGTTGAATTTACTCCAAAAAAGAAGAAGAAATGAAATATGCGGTGAATTGCAAAAGCTAAAGTACTCATCAAGTAAGGGATATGTCTAACGAAAATTATGTAAGCCCCTTTAAATATGCACTTAGAAGCTTTTAAATCATCCTTTCCTTTTCTTGTAGCTTAACTTGAGCCACATTGCATCCCTTTGATTGATCTGTTTGATCCCAAGTAGGCTGTGGTAAGGATGGTTGAATTGTCGATTATTAGTGTTCCTATCATAATGTCAATGATTGCTTATTACTTGTTCATGCCTTCATCTCTTTGTGCTTTTGTGCATCCCTTGCCAACTCCATAGATAGAACCCCTACATTAAACACTCTTATACCTGAGTTATGGAGTTGAACTTTAGTCTTAATGGTACATGTGTCATGGTTAGTGGTAAGACGGTTATAACTTGGAACACACACTCACATTCTATGGATCACTTTTAGTATATTGATTTTTATGGGAATGATGGTTCCTTAGATTACTGACAACTGCCGAGGCTGCCAAATTAAATTGTTTTATATAACCAGTTCACCAATTAACTGTAGCATAAAAGGCACACCGGGTCAAATCCTTGGACCATTGTGATTAGATAACCAAATCAAGATTAGGAAAATAAAGGGGGTTTTGTAGTGGACAGTAAATGACAATAAATGAAGATAACAATAGAAATTTGAAACAACTAAGCCAAGGGAGATATCTAATCTTGAAGTTAATTTATCCTTGATTACTAAAGATACATTCAAACAATAATCTCATCCTTGATTTTTTTTCTAGAATATGTTGAGAAGCCTCAACATAGCTCTGAAGTTCACCACTGAATAAGCATTCAGGATTTAGTTAATCTGGGTTAGAAAATTAAGCATTCATCCAACTTCTTTTTAACTTACAAGCCAGAACCAAATCAACTGAACAATTCATTAATCAGTTTTGATGCATTGTTTAGTCTCCAAAATCCTCTTAGCATATGACAACTACACAGCCACCACATGAATACCCCAACAAGTTAAGCAACTCAATCAGAGTCATCAAAAGAGGGAAGAAAACGTAATGATTGTTGAAGTGCAAATGCTTAAACTAGAATCTCCAAATTAAACATCAAGATTGTCTCTCCCTAGGATTGATTCAAAAGTTTACCCTCCATGAAGAAGAGGGACGAAATTATAGAGGAATAAATTATAGCCCTAGACATAACAGAGAAGAGAGAAGAGAGAAACCAGAGGTAATAAAACAGTATCCTTAAACCCTAGCTACTGCTGCCAACGTTTAACACATTTGAATATATATATGAAACCCTAATCCACTAATTACAAGTCTACCCTTAAGTTAAAATGTCCTCCTGCTGTTCAACAGGCCTTCAGAAGGTTTTTTTAGGGCAACAGCATCAGTAAAACGCACATCTTTGATAAGTGGTTAGCAAAGGGATGACTTCCAGTGGTAGCATTCTAGTTCTAGCTTTAGAGCTAATTTTGATTCACTAAACATCCGAATCAGCCTTGGAGTTCTTCATTGAAGTTGTAGAGATTTGTCTTAGCTTTACTACAAAATAAATTTAATAATTATAAGATGTCTATAACTCAAGTTATATTCAAAATACAGAAGCAACATAAAAGCTCAATTAATGTTGAAATATATCATTAAACCAATTTGGAGCTCAAAGTCATAAAGTGTGATTAAACTGAAGGATTTAGGTATATGAGAGGGTTAAAAGACTAAATGTGAGGCTAAAATAGTATATGGAAATTGTGTTTATCAATTACTTGGCATGTTAAGCTAGCAATGTAAAATTTCAAACATATAAATGTTTCTCTTTATCTCTTTTTGACTATTTGAGTAGAAATTGCTAGAGACTAGTAATAACAAATTAGAGGGTGTCATGAGTGTTTGAAAGTGCACTCTACATGCCCTAATTATGTTTTCTCATATTTTGCTTTCATTCTCCATTACCAACCTTTAAGCATGCTTATATTTCATTTTTAGGGTCCTAAATAAGGAATTTCAAGGCAAGTCAGAAGGTCGGTGCTGTATCCAAGGAAAGCCAGCGTTGCCATGCCCAGAAGTGGAAAAATTAGCGAATTCAGCACAAGTCATTCCAGAGCACCTAGCGTCACGGTGCCATCCCACCAGAGTCACGATGTTCTACCGTATTTCAGCATACAACATTCCAGGGCCCTAAGCCACAGCACTAGAAAACCAATGCCATTGTGCCTATATATGGATCTGTCATTAAAATGGCGCATTTTACTTTAGAAAAGAGACTTTTTGGTTGGGGAAAAAGGGACTTCTTGGCCTAGAGATTGAGGAAGACAAAGGAGAGGCCCATTCCAAGTTGAGAGGCTTGAAGATTTCTTCTCTTAATCCTTGAAGATAAAGATGGTCATCCATGGAGTGTTGGATTTGTCAACAAACATGGTTGGATAGTTTCTAGGTAAAGCTAGGGTAGAAGTTAATTGGTGAAAATCTTTGGGTAATGTTTCAACTCATCTTTTGAATGTTATTGTTTATAAATCTTGTGTTGAATCTTCTATTTGGTTGATTCTATTTACTTTGAGACATTGAATGACATTCTTCTATGATGTTGAGTTATAGTTTTATGGATTTTGATGGTGAATCAATAGAGATGGTTTCCATATTATGAACATGATCTTTTGCTATATTATAGTTACTTTCTAACACAGTGTCATCAATGATTTGGTTTTCAGAGATGGAATTCATGGTTTGAAAATGGAGGATTTAACCCTAGATTTGATTATGAGAATTAAGACTTTTCATTGTTACATGTTCCAATTAGGGATTTGGTGCTATAATCCTAATTGAGTAATGGATGAGTTGAATCATGAACAAAAGTGTTGAATCCAATCAATGGAAACCCAAACCTTTGCTACTTCTTTACCCGTATTTCACTTATATTTAGTTGCACAATTTAGATAAATCATGTTACTCACTTTTTCTCTTATTGATTATTCATTATTACTTTAAGTGATATTCTTATAGTGTTTCATCCATCTCCCTGTGGATTGACACCCCATTCTATATTGTGATAACAACATTGTGTTTTTGGGCATAATTAAATTGAAATTACTAACATCTAAAATGTTTCAAAGAGATTATATCTGCAACTCTAAATGCATCTTGCGAGACCATAAATAACAAGTGTGAACCTTGCAAATGGACTATACAATGAAACAAGTTGAAGAATTCAGATTCAAGAAAGTAGACATCTTTTCCAAAAAATATCAATGACTATGAAAATAGTCTATAACAAGTTATGAAGGCTATTACAAAAATCAATGAGGCTCTCTAATGGCTAGTGAAGAAAAATAGCTTAAAACTCAAGATAAAAGTTGCATTAGTTGAAGATGAAGACAATGAGGAAAATGAAGAGAAAATTATCAAAGAATTACAAAGGGCTATATAATGAGTTTACAACGAGAGTAAATCTTACACTCTTTTATAAGGATTGCTAGACTCACTCGAGAGAAAATCTAGTGTAAGGTTGCCAGGTGTGGGTTGTAAAAAGCGAAGTGCTTGAACCCGTCTTAGAGTTTGTTAGGTTATTGAGAGAAAAGCCTAGTGGTTGTGAGGTTGCCTGGTGTAGGTTATAAAAAGCCAACTGCTTGAGCCGGTGAAGTGAGTTTGGCTAAGTTCTTACGAAAAAATTAGTGAGGTTAAGTTATCCGGGGTTTTAGTTGTAAAAGCTTGACAACTTGTACCTTTATTTTGTGATTACCCATATAGTAAAATTCCTTTACTTTGTGCTTGGGGAGTAGACGTAGGATCTAACTTTTGTTGTATCTGAACCACTATATATTATTGTGTGATTCTACTTTATTCTTATATCTTAATTACTTACTCAATCACAAAGTTTGTTTCTAGTCTGCTTGATCAAAGTTTCTTAACACTAAGTCTGATTTCTTACTTTAATTAAAATGTTTTATTGAAACACATTTTCAAACTTGCTGTTTTGAAAAGGGTTAACTTCAAGAATTTTAGAATCATAGTTACTAAGCTTTTGTCACAACTATTCAATATTTCTCTAAGTAAGTTTTTGAAAAAGTAGCAACCTAGTTCTCTAGTTAACCAAATAAGAAATTATTCTACCTACTTAAAAAAGTTTTAAATCTATAAACAATTAATTCAACCTCCTTCTTGGGTGCATGTTGCTATTTGAACTAACATCATGTAAACTTTCAAATAATGAGAAAGTGTATTGTACATGTTGAAATCCATATTTACTTGTTCTTACTCACCTTATGTCCCCAAAACCTCAATTTGGTTATCCTATCCACTTGAACGACATCTTTATGACTCTACCCAACATATGAATCCTCAACAGCATGCCAGTTTATCTCTTTGTGACACAAAATCCTAAATAAGACACTTAGATACACCTAAGTCATTCAATCATCATAAAACCCTAAGTTGGTTAGAGTTTTAGGACAGATTCAAGGGGTTGGCGTACTTTTGGTGTGAATCCAACACCAACCTAGGTTAAAAGGAGATACCTAAAGTACCAAAAATCATATAGGATGGTATTGAAACCCAAATGAAAACAACCTGGACCACCCATACCCATCATTCTCATATTTAAGATGGAAGAGAAGAAAATCCAAGAGTGAAATAGAGTTAGAATCTTGATTACCTTGAAATCCTTGGTGTAAAACCTCCCTTGGGGTTACCTTCAAACTCTTGCCTTTGGCCTCCTCCAAATATCCCTGAGTTTGGGGTATTTTTTCTATAATTTATAGATAAAATGCCTAAGCTACTCAATCAATCTATGAATTTGACCTTGGATTATGAAACTATTCCTATGGAAGATTCTTTGTCCATTGATGTCCTTATTTCATGTCAAATCATTCTAAAATGATCTTGTGAAATACTTGAATCGAAAAGCATAACCCGAAACCAAACTAAATTAAAACATAACAAGTGTTGGTGTGCACCGTGAGCACACCTTAGGTTATTTGGGTAAACCAAAGACACAAACACAGAGGTAGGGTCCCTGAAAAGTTTCACTATGAAGAACATCTATAAACTTCATAAAATGGGTCTATCGAAACTATTGAAATTTGGCTATATATAAGTGGAAGTGGGTAGGACTTATAAGGAATCATTTTTAGGACATTTTGAAAGTGTGGGTGAGCTTTAGACAGTATTATAAAAAGGATCTTGCCATTAAAACTAAGGTTAAACCTTAGCAATTTTTACTAAATTCTTAAAGAATTTGTTAGACCCTCGTTATCAACTATAAGGGTATACACTAGGTAGAGGGGCAAAAAAGGGAATAGGGCAAAGTGAGCTTGGCCAAAATAATTAGGGTTCAACTAACATGCTTTCTACAAAGGTAATATACTCAGAGACAACAATGGAAAGAGCAAGGAAAGGAATTGTGGACTCTAGGAAAGAATAGCCTCTTGAATGCTAGACTACGAGTGATAGCAGGATTCTTCTCTTTGGTTGATTGTTTTACTGTTTTGCATGGTTGTAGACTAGTTAGGAGTGTGAGAACTCATCAATTGGTATTAAAGCAAATGACCCAGGGAGTATTCATAGGTTCTGGTTGCAAATGTCTTCTGTTTGAATTCCAGTGGGTTCTGTATGGTTTTCTGATAGGTTTGACTCATAATTTTTGCTATTATTTCTATTTTCTATTGTTGTTTTTATTTTGGTAGGTGACAAATCATGTTCTGATTATAAGGGAGGTTCTATGTTGTTTTATAGTCAATTCTAGTCCAGATTTCAATGCGTTTTGCTCAGAATTAACTATGTTTAGTTTACTCTATTTCCAATACTATCTCTGTATTTTTAACTGGCTCTCTATTTTTGGATTTATGTTGTTTTCTCTATTTTCATTGGTTCTCTGCTTTTGTTCCCATTATTCTTTTATATTAGTTGGTGGGCAAAGTAGGTGGTGGTTAACACCAGGATGGATGACAAATTTGAAGGCTAGGAGAAGGAGATAGGAAAGTACATAATAGGATGGAGAATTTAGAGTTAAATATGGTGCACTAGATAGTTAGTTTATGGAAGAAATGTGTAAGTTATTAAGGAACTAGGCGGGGAGGATGCCACAAAAAAAGCTGACACTGGTAACAACAACAGGGGGTGGAAACTGAGTGAGAGGCTTCTTGCAATATGAGCGTGAGGGGGGAAACCCTAAGCTGTAGAGTTGACTATCTTCTCTAGAAAGGATCTTCACAATTGGATATTCAAGGCTAAGATTTACTTTGGCATCAATGAGATCCTAGTAGGAGAAGGGAGTTGCGCTACTGTGTGCATGGAAGAGGAGGCTTTGAATTGCTTGTAGTGAATGGAGGTTAGGGAACCCAATAAAGGGTAGGGCCACTTCAAGACTGTATTATTGGGGAGATTTCGACCATCTTAAGAGAGGAGTGCCCAAGAAGAGTTGTTAGCCTTGAGCTAGAACATGATGTTAGAGATTTATAGAGAAAAATTTGACTATCTCGGCTCCTCTAGAGGACATGTCAGATAAGTTACTTAATAGTACCTTCATTAATGGATTGATGGATGACATTAAGGTAGAGGTGCAATTGATGGAACCCATAACCTTAGCACAGGTTATGAGGATGGCCTAGAGGATTGATGTTAAGTTCTTAGCCCAGGAAAGGTCATTGGATAAGAAGAAGGGACTTAGAATATAAAGAAACTCACCATACAATAATGGAGGTACAACTAGAGAGGTGAATTGTCCCACTTATTCTTTTAATAGTACTTTAAACCAATGAAGCAACCTAAAATGTCCACGGAGAGTGGAATGGGTAGTTTAGTAGTGAAGTGGGAGTCTAGAAATAGGGAGAGTTCCTTGGGAAGTAGCATGGATAGTGGTTATAACAAGTTATCACAAGCAAAATACCAAGCTAAAAGGGAGAAGGGGTTGTGTTTACAGTGTACCAGTTTGGGCCAAGGTACAGGTGCCGAAATAAACAACTACGAGTCTTCTTAATGACCTTGAGTAATAAGGATGGAACTAGAAATGAGGAAGAGAGAAGAGAAGAGGGTGGAGTGAAGAGGAGGTAGAGTTTTAATTCATGCCAAGGTGGGCATTGTGACAACTTAGACCATGAAGTTAATGGAAAAAACTAGTGGGTTAGAATTGTGCATACAAGGGATCACCATAGTTCAAGATTTTTTTCCCTTTTCAACTTTGAAGTACATATTTCGTGTTGAAGGTATAATGGTTGAAATCACGTAGGGAGGTGAACTCGACTGGGGAAATGTTGTCAATGCGCTTTGAGCATGATGGTAGAAGGGTAAAATTGCAAGGGGACTCCTCTTTAACCATAGAGAAATGCCTAGACTATGGGTTGTGTTTGGAGCATTTGAAGTTGAGCTATCAGACCTTGAGAGCACATGAGAGTCTTTAGAGGTGATTGCTTCTCAGTTTCCTACCCTCCAATTTAAGGAGAAGTTAGATCTTTTGTGGTGAAGGGTAAAAGTTAGACCTCGTTACTAGCTCTAAAGGTATACACTAGGTAAAGGGACAAAAAGGGAATAGGGAAACGTTAGCAAGGGGAAAATGTTAGGGTGTAACTAACATGCCTTCCTTAAAGGTTATGTACTCAGCGAAGGCAAGGGAAGGAGCCAGGAAAAGAATTGGGGACTCTAGGAGAGGCCAACCTCTCGAATGCTAGACTACTGGTGGCTATGGGATTCTTCTCTTTGGCTGATTATTTTACTATTTTGTGTGGCTGTGGACTTGTAATGTCTCCTTACATTAATACCGTGGTTAAATATCTTTTTCCTTTAGGGAATTTTATATATTCCATAGTATACTAATTTGGAAATGAATGCTACTTATCCAGTTAAGTAAAAATTTTCCATTACGTTTATAAAATATTTTAGTAAGATGATAACTAAGAAAATGAGCATTTTAAATTATAGTGATGGCTTTGGAAGGACACTATGGGAAGATAATTTTATATACTAAGCTTAAACTTCTCTTGTAAAAAAAAAAAAAAACTCAAATATTTTAAATTTTGAAAAGAGACTAAAAGAGTTGCTAAGGAGCATTTTGGTACAACTACAAATTATCTTTTAAAATTTTCAAGAAGTCTCTAGATTAAAAGGTTTAAGAAACTTTCTTCACTTTCCAGCCACACTTTTAGTGAAAATACTATGCTACGCAAGTGCATGAAATTGCAACAAGAAATAAAGTGTGACTGAGTGATCGTTCTCATGAGAAACTATACTAATATGTTAACTACTAAGTGTATCTCCCCTACTTTTAATCAAACCAACTGTTAAAGAGATTCAACTAAGTAAGCATTATTAATATAATGAAAAGACAACAATTGACTAGAGATAAAAGATTTCTAATTCTGTAAAACCAAGGACTACAATTTTCCCCTGCACTTTATCAAGCTTAATTCTCTCCTTAATAAATCCAATTAATTATCTCAATTACAGTTAAGGGTTTTTAATTATCCAAGTATCTTTCCCAAGACTAAATGGAAATTCCCCCAATTAGAATTACCCTATATCCCTATGAGCAATCTATAATCTAAGGATTCATTAAGTTGAATTTCTTACTTAATAACTGTATGTGTTGCACAAGTATATTTCTATATTGTAAAAACTCACCGTTTTTGCTAAAAGATCATACATCCCCCTATTCATGGCAAAACCCCAAATCCATTTCCAAGGAACCTAGGGTTCCTTAGATAAATCTAATCTATTGCCAATAAATTAAAGGCATTAATCATAGAATAGAATAAGTAATTAAAGATAAAAACATGTAATTTATTGAGAATCAAATCAATTTAGTATTACATGCGGGTACTAAATTGTAATCTTAGTAAAAGGGATATACTCCACCACTAGAGTTGAAAACATCATGTTCAAGATAAGAAGCAACATATGAAATAATAAATAAGATGAAGAAAAGAGTGAGAAAATTAGATTAATGAAACTCGTAGTCCATTTCCCTTCGCTTCTCCTCTTCCAATGTTCCTCTGTATCGTTATTCTCTTCAGCTGTAGACTTAGGCTCTATTCTCTCTAGGTCAAAAGGTTCTATGTATTATTATTTTTTCACTATTTAAAGTGACTCATCTGTGCAGTTGCCTAGGCGTTGCTTGATGGGCACCTAGGCTCAGCGGCTTAAGGGAAACCCCTACAAAATAGCCGCAACAGGAGCTGATGATTCTGACTAAAGGGAGTCTAGGTACTAGGTAATGGGCACCTAGGCTCTGAGTTCTTGGGTGTTGGCTATGAAATAGCTCTTTTAGTTGCTTAGGCTCTAGGTATTAGGTGCCTAGACGCTGAAGTCTCTGACTTGGTTATTTAGACGATTAAAACATCATTTTTTGGAGTTTAGTCCTTCATGAAAGTTATATAGTTTGTTCATTTCTTTCCAAAGTACCTAAGTTTTCTCAATTTGGACTTCTAGAACTCTAGATATAAGCGAAACACTAACACAAGTTTTGGGCTAAAAATGTGATTCTAGATAGCTACTACTTCTGGTTTTGATATATTTAAACTTCTAATTGGTAGAACTGGGTTTTAGGATCTTCATGAAAGTTGTATCCCTTTGTCTTAGCTTTGAAACAAGCCAAACAAAACTAGATATGAGCACTGTAGCTCCTGTTATGACTAAAACACCAGACAGTGCTCGGGGTTACTTGACCAGCATGAATTTTATCTGTAAGATTAAACCACATTATGCTTCTTCAAATCCATCCCATTTCATCATAAAACTACAATTCAAAACCTAAAAAATATCAAGAATTCCCTAGGATTAAACATATGTAAAAACCACCTAAAATTATACACAAAAAGCATTGAAGACATACAAAATGCTCTAAAATAAAACAGTTAAGACTATGTAAATGTGTGAAATAAACTCCCTCATCAAATACCTCGAAACTTGGGTGTTTGCTTGTTCTTAAGAAAAATAATATAAGAATATAAAATTCACTTTAGCAACCATATTTATTTGCTTAACACAAATTTCTCAAATTGTTGTCTCATAGATGCACACATTATAGAGTCAAAGACAATTCCAAACATTATTTATCTTGAACTCTTAGTCTAAAATCACTTACACCCCTTTATACTTCTTGAAGTGTGTGTGTGCTACATCAATTAAGCATGCGGCTTGGATTCATTCATAAACAATGAGTAAATCATGCAAGAATTCTTAAGCAAAGACAGTAATATATCTCCATAAGCTTGTTTTTCATATCTCTCTCCACTAATGTAGACAAGATACATTACCAAAGATCAAAAGGTCTTTATTAAGCTTGTAAAGTAAGGCCAAGCCAAGGATATGATGCAAAGTTAAATTTTAGTTCATTCACCCTAAGCACATGAGTCATTTTAGCTCTTTAATGTAAAGCATACTTCTTTCTCTAACTACCACATTTTTCTTATTTTCTGCAACTTATTTTTTTCTTCTCTCTTATTTTTTTCTTTTGAGAGGCTTTGTCATAACTCCACCCTTCCCTTCATAATTCAACATGACTCAATTGCATGTCTAAAATGACCATATGCTTAAGGTGAGAGAAAGAAATTGGAAAATTATATCAAGGTAATGTTAAACATATGTAGTGAATGAAAGAAACTTAATTGGTCAATTAGGCACAAAAGGGTGACTAAAGAAATTCATTATAAAGTTAGCTAGAAAGGCTCAACCAATCCAAAAATGGCCTATATCCTTTCTCTAATAATGCATTCATCTAGGATTTTGGCTCAAAGGATAATCATACAAGTTATAGAGAATTTCTAGTGAAATCACGCCAAAATTTAAAGCATGTATAGTCTTCTTCTAAGTTATCAAAGCCAAATCGATGCTAAGTGCATAAAAATATCAAGAAAGTACTAAGTGCATGCTTATAACTTTTAACCAATCATTCAATCAAGATAATATTCATCACAAGTCTTCTACCATACTCAAATGGCATTAAATATCATTATTGACTAAGAACCTATACTTGAACATTCAATGTGATTGTAAAAGCTACTCATGCATAAAAATATAGCTCAAGGAAAAAAGATTTGCATTAGTACAGAAATTTAAATTTTCTTTCCTTACCCCCAATCTTAAAATAAACGTTGTTCCCAATGTTTCTGACATAAAACATAATAAAGGCAGAAAGGAAGGAAACTTCTTGTATGAGAAGCAACGAGAGCAACAACACGGTTGTCCATCCACAACTTTATTAAAAACTAAAAACAACCTTCAAAACTAAATTAAAAGAAATATTATTGCATAAATATAAAAAAACACACAAAAAAGAACATAATAACACAAATTCATTGGGTTGCCTCACAAAAAACACTTGGTTTATAGTCATAAGCATGACTATCTTAGAATTAGTCTCATGCAGCTAAGGTGTTGAAGGACCTTGCATCTGCCATGAAGGGGCTAGCATGATACTCCCTATTTGTAGTGGTTGATAGTGTTGCACAATAAGTGTTTGTACTATACCATAGGCATGTAGTATTTCGTAATCGTTCATATCCTCTAAGATCTTGCTTATTTACCTAAAATGGGTAATCATGAACTTCACTAGGATCTATATTCAGACCAACACTATCAACATCATCCTTAATGGCTTACATGTTAAAACATTTCTTAGGTTCCTTAGGGAGTTCCATAGACTTAAAAACTTTGATAGCCACCTCCTAGTTTTGAACTCTCATAGTGAGTTTGCCTTCTTCCACATTAATAAGAGTTCTTCCTGTGGCTAGGAATGGTCTCCCTAAGATGATTGGGACTAATCGGTCTTTCTCCATATCCAAAACTATAAAGTTTGTAGGGAATATAAACTTATCTACTTTTACCAAAACATTTTCCACAATTCCCTTAAGATAAGTGAGTGATTTGTCTACTAGTTGCAAAGTTACATTCGTTGGCTTTGCTTCAGTTAACCCTAATTTTCTAGTAAACTGATAGTGGCCTCAGGTTGATGCTAGCTCCCAAGTCACATAATGCCTTACCCAAAAATTGGTTGCCTATTGTTGACGAAATGTTGAAACTTCCAAGGTCTTTAAGTTAAGAAGGTAGTTTCTTTTGGAGAATGGCACTACATTCCTTAGTGAGAGCTACTGTCTTATGTTCCTCTAATTTCCTCTTCCTAGAAAATATTTCCTTCGTGAACTTAACATAGCTAGGCATCTATTCCAAAACATCTGTGAAGGGTATATTCATATGAAGTATTTTAAATACCTCTCCAAATTTAGAAAATTATGCATCAGATTTCTTCTTCTGAACTCTGTAAGGGAATGGTGGTGGAGAAGTAGTGGTTGTGATCTTATCTTCAGGTTTACCTTCAGACTTAATGTCAAGCTTCTAGTTGTCACACACTTCCAGTTCATTTTTTTTATGTCTAAATTCTTGAGATGATGTTGATTTTCTCTCTACCTCAAGCAACACTGTACCACTCCTTAATGTTACTACCTTGCAGTGCTTAATTGACTCATTACTTAGATTAATCTTTGTGCTACAAGGTAGAGTTCCCTATGGTCTATGGTTTAAGTTAGTGGCTAGCAGACCCAATTGAGTCTCTAGATTTATTATGGATGCACCCTGACTCTATAACTGTATTCTAGTTTATTGGAGGTGATTTCTAGTTTTGGTCATGAATTGACTAGTGTTATTAGCCAATTACATGATTGCTCTCTCGAAGGAAGACTTTTTCTCCTAATTAAAAGCATGTGCTGGTACTTGAGTTTGAAAACCTGGTGGGTGGCTTGGACTTATAGCCTTTGGTGTTCCCTGGTTATTACCCCATGAGATGTTAGGTTGATTCCTCTACCTCAGTTTAGTTACTTGAGTAGGGGTTATTCTACTGTTGGTTTAAGTTACTAACATGCTGCACCGACTCAGAACTCATAGTGAGTAGCTCATAAGAATGGTTGCCCCCCACATAATTCATCGATAACAGTGAGACTTTGCTCTATCTAACCCACCAAAATATCTATTTCCTTGGTGAAAGCTACAACTTGAGTTGCTAGGGCTGTATTTTTTTCAACTTCATGAATGCCAACTACCTTCTTGGCTATTGACCTTTCAATAGGACACTGGTAGTTATTTACATCCATCCCTTCTAGTAGGGCATATACCTCATTCACTGATTTGGGTAAAAGTGCACCACCTGTTGTGGAATCTATATTGAACCTCAAGAAACCATGCAACCCATTCTAGAATATTTCTATCTACAGCCACTTTTACAGACCATGATTTGGGCATTTCTTTGAATCTTTCCCAAGCTTCATATAGTGTCTCCTAATCAGTTGATCAAATGAGGTGATTTCATTCCTTAATTTGGCTATCCTAAGTAGTGGAAAATGTTTGGTCAAGAATTTTTAGGCCAAAACTTTCCATGTAGAGATAGAGCTAACTAGTAGGGAGTTTAGCTAATCTTTTTCTTTATCCCGTAGTGAGAATGAGAAAAGCCTCAGTCTTATGGCTTTAGTAGAGACCCCATTATTCTTGAAAGTGTCACATAAATTTAGAAAAGTTTTAATGTGTTTATGTGAATCCTCATGAGCTAAACCTCTAAACTGCAGTGATGTCTTAAGCATTTAAATGATAGCTGGCTTGATCTCAAAATTATTTGTATATATGGGCGGCCAGATAATACTAGACCAAGCTTCATCCAATTGAGGCAATGAGTAATCCTGAATTGCTCGATCTTCATTCGGCGCCAAATCCATCACAAGTTGCTAACTCATTGTTTGAGCTCTCTATTTTATGTTCCTTCTACAGGTCTTGTCAATCTTAGGATAAAAAAGGAGAACATCCTTGCTTGTTGCACTATGAATGTAATAAATTAAGGTACCAGAAAAAATAAAAGAAAGGCTTGAGCTTGAATCAAGAAATTAATCTTAATATCAACAAAATAGTAAAATAGTACCAGATAATAACGCCCAAAAAAATGTTAGTGAAAATACTATGCTATGCAAGTGCACGTAATCACAACAAGTAATAAAGTAAGAGTGAGTAATTGTTCCTATGAGGAACTGTACTTATCAGTTAACTACGAAGCGTATCTCCCCTAATTTTAATCAGACCAACAATTAAAGAGAAATATTTAAAAAGTAAGCAATATTAAACTAATGAAAAGACAACAATTGACTATATCAATATAATCTATGGCCAATAAATCAAATGCATTAATCACATAATATAAGAAGTAATTGAAGATAAAAACAGGTAATTTATTGAGAATCAAATTAATTCAGGATTATAGGTGGGTTCTAAATTGTAATCTTAGTAAAAAAGATCTACTCCATCACTGGAGTTGAAAAAATCATGTTCAAGATAAGAATCAACATCAGAAATAACAAATAAGATGAAGAAAATAGGGAAAGAATTAGAATAATGAAGTTGGCAGTCCCTTTCTCTTCGCTTCTCCTTAACAACTGCCGAGGCTATCAAATTAAATCTTTTAATAACTGGTTCACCAAATAATTGCAATATAAGGTAACACCGGGTCGAATCATTTGATTATTCTAATTATGTAATTAAATCAGGATAGTAACAGCAAGGGGGTTTTTTATAATGAGTAATTAAGTGAAAGTAATGAAAATGATAAACAAAAATTGGAAAACAACTAATCCAAGGGAAGTAACCAATCTTGATTTCAATTTATCCTTGGTCATTAATGAGTCATTCAATCACTAATCAAGTTCTTGATTTTAAAACATATTAAGCCTCAAATAATCTTTGGATCCACTACTAAATAAGCATCCAGGATTTAATCAATCAAGGTTAGACAAATTAAGTTTTCATTTAAACCCTATCTTGACCTAAGAAACCAAAATCCAACTAGGCTAAACAACCCATCAATTAGTTTTAATGCCTTGTTTAGTCTCTGTAGATCTCTTTTGACACATGGTAACTATGAAACTATCATATGAATATCCCAATCAAGTTAAGCAACTTAATCAAAATCGCAAAAGAAAGGAAGAAACTTAATAAATGATTGAACTAGAGAATGCTTAAACCAATATCTCAAAATCAAACATCAAGACTGCCAATCCATAGGATTGATTAAATATTCCAGCCCTCCATGAAAAAGAGGGATGAATTTATAAAAAAATAAAGAGAAACCCTAGACAAAACATCACAGAGAAGAAATAAGTCAAGAGGCAATGGAACAATGCTCAACCCTAGCTGCTGGCTACGTTTTACAACTTTTGACTATATATATAACCCAAAAGCCAACAATTACAACTCTATCCCTAGGTCAAGATATCACCCATCTGTCTGACCAGCTGATCAGATGAATTCTAAGACAAAAGCATGAGCAGAACGCAGCAGTTTTGATAAGTGGCCTTGTGAACACTTAATTTTGTCCAGAGATTTTAAAATTAACAATTTTCTCTTAAAAAATTAATAAATAATAAATACAATAATAAATAATAATAATAATAATAAAAGAAAAGAGAAACAAAATAAAGAAAGAAAAAAGGGCCCAAGAGGCCATTTTTGGCAAACCCAATAAGTCATTGCACAAAAAAAAAAGGGACCCATCCCACTCTAATAATTTCAGCCCACCAATAACAGTTAGCCAAAAAAACAAAATTTTGACTCAGGCCCAACCCACCAAACCAGACAGCCCGTAGCTCACTGGGTCCTTCTTGACCCGACTTAACGCCTGATCCGGTTGCCACCCTAAATCCCCAAATTACACAGAATCCCCAGCTCCCTTCACCTTTGTTCTCTCTTCTCTCTACTTCGCGGCACAACCTCGTCTTCTCTGGTATCTCGCTGTCCTTCCTGATGAACTACCGCCCATCGTTCATATCTTCTCTTCAATCACCAGCGAGTTTGCTCCTCCACCATCAAAGGAGATTTGGACGAGAAGTTGATTTAGTTTACTTGCCATAATCGGACACCGAGGGAGCAAAAGGGGAATCAAAGAGCCAATTTTGGTTTGAATCGCGCCTTGACAGAAGGAATTGATTAAGGGAGATGGTCCTCTCTCGGCTATAAAAGGAACCAAGGACACCTAACAAAAAAAGAAAAAAGGGAGAGCATCACAAAACCAACAAAAGAGACCTAGGAAGAAAATTTCTTTTTCTGTTTAGGAGAAGGAGCGATTTTTCTAGGGAATTTCTTAAAAGGGCAAATTCCATTGCCTTGAATCACCCCGTGAGGTAGGAGATTTCATTTTCTGTTTGCTAATATATGGCAGTGGGGTTATTTTTTTAGCTCTATAAGGTCGGGATCACCTGGTCCATTTCTGAATTCTATGATTTTCTTTTTTGCTTCTTATCACCGCGTATATTTATTGTTTGAATTTGTGCCAGTTATGAACTGTATTTTATTCGAATTTGGCTACCCTTTGAGAGGGGATAATAGTCTATTCTCACTTTGTTTTGGTTTCATTGATCTGGCCCTAGGTTTAGTTGAGATATAATCTGTGATCTCAGTCCCCTTTCTCTTATCTCCTTTGTGTTGAAATCGAGATTATCATTACATTATTTTTGCTGGAGCTTTATTTTTGGTATGACATTTTGTTGTGAACCAGGGGAAATTGGCTTTGTAGCTTGACTTAGTGGTTCAAATTTAAGCTCATATTGATTTACTAATTAATCTTGGATGGGGTTGTGTCTTATTTAAACATAGTACTGCTAATGTGGATTTTGTTCATCATGTTTATTTAGAAACCTTAAATACCCCTTAACTGCTGGTTAATTGTCTCGAGAGCTGTTGTCTACACTAGTTTGATATTATAGTCATATTAATTTGAGTTTGGTGAGAGATAAACCTACTTTCATGATGACAAAGTAACTCTGATATACCTCTGAAGAACTTATGATTCCAAATATGTCTTTATCGAATAAGTCCATAGCAAACCTCTTAAACAAAGATACTACTGAGGTTCAGTCAAAAATGGCTAAAAAAGGACAGGCAGATGGGTTGCCTCAGGCGTACCTTGAGAAATACCTAGAAGAGCTGGTTAAAGAAAAACAATGGGCCGTAGTGGCGGAAGTATTGTCAGTAATGATATATGGATTGGTACTATTCCCTTCAGCAATCGGTTTTGTGGGTAGGGGCACTATCAGTGTTTATTATGCAGTGAAACATTATGGAATTAATCCTGTACCGGCTATCCTGGCAGAATCCTTCCTTACCCTCAAATTCTCTAAAGAACATCAAGGAGGTAAGCTCAAATGTTGTTTGCTTATGTTGTATATTTAGTTAGTTTCCCATCTCCTAGGGAAATTACCAAATTCGAGAATGCCGAATTTGCGACCATTCAATTTCTTCACCGCCTTGAAAATAGAAGATTGGAATGTGATTGAATGGGAACAATTATTGCGCAAGACCAAAAATAAGGAAGTTCTGTGGAAACTACCGTGGTGGAATGGGGAGGAAATAATATACAGCTGTGGTAGTTTTCTTTTTGTGCCTCCAATGGGCATCATAGGGTGCATCTCTTACTCCCCGACAGTGGCACTCAGACAACTGGCTTTCTTACAGAAGGTGCCAACTAGGATGATAACCGAAGGTTTTTCCTTTTATTATGATCAAGGGGAAAACAAAACCTTATTATGAAAATTAGGCACACCTGGGATGATAAGAGAATCATGGGCAAGTCAAAGTTAGGGAAAAGAACCATAGGGGCTACCAAAGAATATTATGAATGAGTAGACCAAAAGCAAGAAAACCTTCCACCTACACAACAGCCACCAGTTACTTTCGAGCAACAACAAAAGCTCAAGATTAAAGTAGAAACCTTGGCAAGTATGACAATGATTAAAGAAGAAAATTCAAGCTTAACCCGAGAAAATGAGATTTTAAGTCAGCGGATAAAAGAGCTGGAAAAAGGAATCCAAGCAGACAAAGGAAACTCCGGTAACATCAAGAACTCTGGATACAAGATCTGGAGAAAGCGAGGAGGAATGCTCAACACATGGAGAGTAACGAGGTTCAAGCCAAGAAAAAGTTAAAGTAGGCTGATGATCTATTAGCACGAGAGCAATCTACCAACACCCTTCTGTGAAAAATTTTAGCTGGTGCAAGAGCAAAGATAGCTAATTTAAATAACATGAATCAAATTGTTCTAAATATGATTGAGCCAGTGTCAGTAGATCTCATGGTACACCATAATCAAAAGGAACATTTGGAAGCAGAATGGAGGAATTACTATCATATGCTCTATGACATAGCCACCCGGCTCTTGGACACTTGTGAAGAAACGTGAAGGGAAGTGCAAGACAAACTACCAGAACTTATCGAAAGGTTTCGTCGGGCAGAAGCGACAGTAGTACCAGGATCATCTCCTGATTTAGTAGCTTTCCTAGGCCTATGTAAAGAGCTTATCTATCATTTGGATAAATGTATTTGAATTACGAATATTTTATTTGTTGATATCAATGAATAAAATCCAAATCTCTTGTTCGCAACTGTATACTTGATCAAGTGTATGAATTATAAAATGCCATGCTCTCACGACTCCTCAGGCAGTGTAAAAGAAAACGCAACAAGGTGACACCTACGTGATAATTTAACATTTCCCTAGGTGTTCACTAACTATGTTTACTTTTGTAAAGTGTTGTATTTTCAAAAGACATGGGACTTGAATTTCTTTTAAAAACAATATACACGTGACATGGATCCCTGTATATCATATACCATGTTTTCCGTTGTAGGGTATTGTACTCTCAATAGGAGCATAATCAAGGATGAATTTTAATGCCAATCTTTGCCATTAAAAAAAAAATTTGAATACAAACAAGGCCAAGCCTTAATGGTAATAAATTTTTTAATTAAACATTGACAATACGCATTGTTTTAATTCTATAGGAAGATAACCATAATTTCATCATTGAACCTCCGAGAAAAGGTCCAGCCAAGCGCACCCAATTTGTTCGCCAAATTTGCAGTAGGTCAGTTGCCATGTCGATTGAGATGTCCAATGCTGAAAATGTCCAAAGGCTAGAGGACTGCATTAATCAGCTGCAAGATCAAATGGCTAAGTTCATGGAGTTTATCACAAAAAACATGAGGAGTAAGGAAACTCCCCTACCACAACAAGAGACTTTCCATGTTGGTCAAGCGTCAGAGACACTAGAAATGGCTAATAATATCCCACAACCATCGCCAGTAGCCACATTCCCCCTAGGCGCAGGGAATGCAGCTCCGCATGGTACTTTTGGATTTGATCAAGTGCCCATTGCTCCCCCTACGAGGGATGAGGAAGCTGAGAGCAAGAGAAAATTTTTCAAGCAATTTCACAGTCTAGAAGAAAAACTATGTGCCATTCAGGGAATAGGGGCATTCGGGGCTGTCAGCGCCAAAGAATTACGGCTCACTCCCAATGTCACTATTCCTAAAGATTTTAAAGAAGTGCCCAAGTTTGAGAAATACGATGGAAATACTAATCCCCACTATCATTTAAGGTCATAGTGCACCGAGATGGCAGTCGCTGGGGAAGATGAAAGGCTGCTACTAAATTTCTTTCACAAGAGCTTAACAAGTGCTGCTTTACAATGGTACATGATGCTGGACCACTCTAGGGTTAACAGTTGGGAGGACCTAGCTAACGCGTTCCTCAAGCAATAAAGGTTTAACCTTGATACGACCCCAACTAGGGAGCTATTCCAGGTTATGCAAAAGAGGAAAAAAGAGACATTCAAAGAGTATGCACAGAGATGGCAAAAATTGGCGTCCGAGGTCTAACCTCCAATGGCGAATTCTGAAACCTGCTCTTATTTTTTGGGAACTCTGGGGTCTCCATACATGGGGCTCATGGTGGGTAGTGCCTTTAATGATTTCTCAGATCTTATTAAGGCAGGTGAGAGAATAGAAGTGTTGATCCGAAACAAAAAAATCCAAGTGGGAAATAACGAGCACATTGGATCAAACCAAAATAAGAACTTCTTGCAAAAGAAGAAAGAACCTGAAGTCGGTTATGTACAAGACAACCACCAGGATTATCAAAATGACTCTCATCCTTATTACCAAAATAAGGGGCAAGGGTACCAATCTAATTATAAACAACGACAAACGTCCGGGCAAGGACGAAATAATTTCCAGCAAAACAAGCGGAACCAAAATTCGAAACCATTCCCAGACTTCCAAATGTCCAACACAGATCTGTAGAAAAAACTATTTGATTAGCAGTTCATCAGCCCAGTGCCCACTGAACCAATTCAACCCCCTACCCAGCATGATATAAGTCAAACGAACAGTGTATATACCACTATGGTGTGGCAGGGCATTCAATAGAAAACTGTCAAACCTTCCAAAGATAGGTCACGAAGTTAATTAAAATTGAGGCCCTGAAAATAAACTACATAAACCCCAACATCAACACCAACCCCCTTCCTAACCATTAGGATAATAATCAAGTGGGTGCTACTTTAGAAGGATGGGGTTCCATAAGAAAAGTCTCAGAGATAAAAAAAACCAAGCTGCAAATCTTTGAGAATCTAAGCTCATTAGGGGTTTGATATTGGGAACCCTGGAGAGATGAATTTAGATGAGGAACATCTTGACCCAAACGCTTATTGTATCTATCACCAATAAGCCCAAGGGCATGATATAGAACACTGCAAGGCATTCCAGCACGTCTTACAAAGATGGATCACCTTGGGAGTTATACAACTCTCAAGGAAGGAGCAAATACCAGAGGTCGCAGTGATCAGCAGAGAAGTGTTTTTTCCCAAACCAATTATCCTCACAGCCCGACAAACACCACTTGCAAATACAATACCAATGCCGATCATGATAATCAGTAAACTGGCACCGTTCCTTCACGCTAGTGATAAAGTGGCCTTGGGTATACAACCCAACAGTGACCATTCAAAATCCTATAACAATTACAGAGTTACCTCCAAACCAAGGGGACATTAGTGCAAACAACTTGGCTATGGGAAGCGTAACCCGAAGTGGTAGGGCATACGCCCCCAAAAACTTGGAAATAAAAAGCAAGGGCAAAGAAGCGATAATAGAGCCAAAGCCAGAGCCAAACCACAATCAGAAAGATGAGTTCCTCAAAATAATGAGGCAAAGTGAATATGACATTGTGGAGTAGCTAAGGAAAGCGCAAGCCAAAATTTCATTCTTGTCACTGATTCTTGGCTCAGAGATGCATAGGAAAGCGTTACAGAAAATATTGAACCAAGTATACATCAGTCCCACTGTCACTCTGGAAAAATTTGAAGAAATGGTGAACTATGTGAAGGTGTCCAACATGATCGCCTTTTCAAAAGAGGATTTGAGTGCATCAGGGAGCAATCATAATAGGGCCCTCCACATTACAGCAAAGTGTGAAGGATGTATTGTCTTAAACGTTTTAGTCGATAATGGCTCATCATTGAATGTGCTACTATACTCAACTCTACTACAATTGCCGGTCAATATAGAAAGCACGCAGATAAGTGACATTGTAGTACGAGCATTTGATGGCACAAGAAGAGAAGCCAAAGGCTATATCACTTTGAAACTAGAGATAGGTCCAAGTACCTTCCAGGAAATATGCCAGGTTATGGACATTGAGCCTTCATACTCATTGTTATTGGGAAGACCTTGGATCCATACAGCAAGAGCTGTGCCTTCGTCATGGCACTAAATGCTCAAATTTGTTGAGGGAAAAAGGTCATAACTATCCGAAGCGAAGAAGAGATGTTAATCTCAAAGCCATCATCAATTCCTTATGTTGAAGCCATTAACCAGGAGTTGGGAAATTCCTTTCAAGCTTTGGAAATTTCTGAAAAGACGACTACATGCAAGCAAGTTGCTAAGCCAAAAAGTGTAGCAAGAGAGATCATGGCCAAAAGCGGATATCAGGCAGGAAGGGGTTTAGGCTGAAGTCTGTAAGGCATACCAACACCCATCAAGGTCATTGAGAATATGGGTCGTCATGGTTTGGGGTACGAGTTCAAGCCTGAGAAAAAAGGCAATAGAGGCATACCTCATATTCGCCAGACTTTTTTAACACACTATTTCATGCAGCCGGACAGGGCTGTAAACACTCTATGCAGTGGAGAAGATCATAAAAGTCAGATCAAACTAGATCAAAGGGGCCGGCCACTTGATAATTGGGATGCGAGGCCGATCCCAGACATATGCACTTTAGAGTAATATTTAGTTTTAAGAGAATGTTTTTTAGGTTACTTGACTGATGTCCAAAGTCATGTAGAACATTACTTAAATGTTGGACTAAATTATCCAGAGAAATAAAATATCCAATTCATTTCATCACATTTTTGTTCCTTGTTTATTTTCTTTCTTGTCAGCATTTTGATTTATTTCCATTATCATGATCTAGGGAATTCGTTTCTTCCCAAAATCCTCATCTTTATGAAATTACTCAACGTCTATTAATCGATTCTCATGATGAAATTGATATGTATAATTGCAATAAAGAGGATAACAAAATAGTGGAAAGATTTTCCAAGATAATTGAATCATCTGAAAGAGGAATGGGTCCTCACAATGAGGAAATCGTATTAATAAATCTGGTAACAGAAGAAGACAAGAAAGAACTCAAGCTTGTGAATAACCTAGAACATGAACAAATGGTTGCACTCCTTAAGGAATTCATAGATGTCTTTGCATAGTCTTACCAAGATATGCCGGGTCTTAGCACCTAAATAGCAACGCACAAAATTCCTTTAAACCTTTACTACATACCTACAAGGCAAAAGTTAGGAAGAATGAGACCAGAGCTATCCTTAAAATTAAGGAAGAAGTAGTAAAATAGTTGGAAGCCGGTTTTATTGAAGTAACTTAATACCTGGAGTGGGTGGCAAATATAGTACCAGTCCCCAAGAAGGATGGGAAGGTGAGGATGTGTGTTGACTATACGAAGTTGAACGAGGTGAGCCCTAAAGATGACTTTCCTTTGCCTCACATTGATGTGTTGATAGATAACACGGCTGTTAACCTTAGATACTCGTTCATGGACAGATATTCAGGGTATAATAAGATTTGCATGGAATAGGCAGACAATGAGAAAACAACTTTTGTCACCCAATGGGGAACCTACTGCTATAGAGTAATGCCATTTGGATTAAAAAACGCGAAAGCTACTTATCAAAGGGCCATGGTGGCTTTATTCCATGATTTGATACACAAAGAAATAGAAGTGTATGTGGATGACATAGTAGCCAAATCCAAAGGTGAAGAAAATCACGTGGCAGTGCTAATAAGGTTGTTTGAATGGTTGAGAAAATACAAGCTTCGTCTAAACCCCAATAAATACACATTTAAGGCTTCATCGAGGAAATTACTAGGTTTCATTGTGAGCCAACAAGGAATTCAGATTGACCTTGATAAAATCAAGGCCATTCAAGATATGTCTTTATCACAAACTGAGAAAGACGTTAGAAGCTTTCTTGGAAAACTCAATTATATATCCAGGTTCATTGCCAATTTGACCCGTACTTGTGAGCCTATGTTCAGACTATTGAGAAAACACAACCCTGGAGAATGGAATGAGGAATGCCAAGAAGCTTTCGATAAGGTGAAATCATACCTACAAAACCCACCTGTTTTAATGCCGCCCACTCCGAGTAGACCCTTACTGTTGTACCTCTCTGTTCTCCTAACATCAATGAGAGCAATGCTTGCTCAACACAAAGAAAACAATAGAAAAGAAAGGGAAATTTACTACTTGAGTAAGAAGTTTAATGAGTGCGAAAGTCAGTATATTTCAATCGAAAGGACATGTTGTGTTCTCATTTGGACTGCTAAAAGGCTTCATCAGTATATAGCCTACTATACCATCTTATTGGTTTCCAGAATTAACCCGTTAAAATATGTATTTGAAAGACCTCACTTATCGGGGAGGGTCAGCAAATGGCAAGCCATACTGTCGGGATATGATATCAAATACGTTACGGCCAAGGCAATAAAAGGAAGCATCATAACAGATCATTTGGCAGATAACCCAGTAAGTGAACACCATTTAGTGGATTCTGAATTCCCAGATGAGGATATTCTAAATGCTGAAGAGTCCGACAAAGAGGAAAATTGGAAAATGTACTTCGATGGGGTAGCAAACATACATGGAAATAGCCTTGGTGCTGTTATCATTTCTCCAGAAGGAAAACAATTCCCAGTCACCATAAAAATGGATTTTGATTGTACAAACAATATTGCCGAATACGAAGCCTGTGTTAATGGGCTACAAGAAGCTTTAGCCATGAACATATAGAAGCTCCGTATTTAGTGATTCTGCTCTCATTATTTACCAAGTTAAGGGAGAATGGCAAACACGGGATGCAAAATTGGTACCGTATCAAAAATATTTATCAGAATTGATCAAATAATTCAAAGAAATCTCTTTCACGCATATGACCAGAGATAAAAATCAATTTGCCGATGCATTGGCAACGTTGGCCATTATCCTCAAGTTGGACCAAGGAAGTAAAGTTCTATATATCAAGTCCAGCAACAATCTAGCATATTGCCTTAATATCGAACAAAGCGAGGAACAGCCATGGTATACAGATATCAAGTGTTATATTTAGACTCAGCAATACCCTGAGGGGATAGATGAGAATGATAAGAAAACTATTAGGCGATTGGCTATCAATTTCCTTCTAAATGGAGAAGTACTATATAAAATAGGATATGGCGGAATGTTACTTCGTTGTGTGGATGATAGAGAAGCACAAACAATCATGGCAGAAATACATGAAGGTACCTGTGTGACTCATGCTAATGGACACATGATGACTCATCAGATTTTAAGGTGTGGTTACTATTGGAGCACCATGGAGAAAGATTGCATCAATTACTATCGAAAATGCCATAAGTGTCAAGTTTACACAAATCGGATCAATGCCCCCCCATTTTTGTTACATAACTTGACGGCCCCATGGCCATTCTCTATGTGAGGTTTAGATGTAATCGGGCCCATCAATTCTAAGGCGTCCAATAGACATTGTTTCATTTTAGTGGCTATCGATTATTTCACTAAATAGGTTGAGGCGGCATCGTGTGTCACAATTACTCATAAAGTATTTATGAAGTTCATCAAGCTCAATATCATATGTCGATATGGAGTCCCAGAAAGAATAATCATCAATAATGCACCTAATCTAAATTACTCTAAAGTCAAAAAGCTGTGTGAGCAATTCAAAATCAAACACCACAATTCAGCACCAAACAGATCGCAAATGAACAGGGCAGTAGAAGCAGCCAATAAAAACCTCAGGAAAATATTAGGGAAAATGATGGTCAACTACAAGGATTGGCATGAAAAGTTGCCATACACACTCTACGCATACCGTACTTGCACAAGATCGTCAACTGGGGCAACGCCATTTTCATTAGTATATGGGATGGAAGCAATGACTCTTATTGAAGTAGAAATCCCTTCTTTAAGGGTACTTATGGAAGCATAGCTTGAAGAAGCCAAATGGGCTGAGGCTCAATATGAGCAGTTGAATCTAATTGAGGAGAAACAATTATACCAAAAAAGGATGGCTCGAGCTTTCAATAAAAAAGTACGGCCATGAGAATTCCAAACTGGGGACTTAGTACTTCAGAAAATTCTCCATAATTAGGAAGATGCCAGAGGAAAGTCGGCTCCTGTGTATGAGGGACCGTATATCGTCAAGTAAGCTTTTTCAGGAGGAGCCTTGATTCTCACTGACATGGACGGGCAAGAATGGGCTAAGCCAATCAATTCTAATGCAGTTAAACGTTATTATGCCTAAAAGAATAAAAAATGCTGCTAGGTTGAAAACCTGAGAAGTCAGCCTAGGCAAAAGTTAGGCACAAAAACAAATAAGAAAGGAAAACACCCCTAAGTCAAAAATCCGAAAAGGCGGCTTAAGTGGTAGAGGTGATGCCTGAATCAATGAGAACCCACAAGTCAAAACTGGGGCAATTAGGCATTCATCAAAGCTAGGGAAATTTTGAAGAGTGTTCATTGGCATCGGCACCACTTCTCTCAAAGAAATCAAAAATACGTATCAGTTTTTGATTTGAGAATCGAGATTTTATGGACATTGAGGAATCTAGTTGAGACAAAATTTCCTTTATTTTTGTTTTCTCATGGATGTAAAGCTCTAGAAGATTCAATACTTATAATTATAACCTATTTAAATATTTCTTTCTGTTGATTAGATGCTCGGTCATCAATGACAGAAGAATTTGTATTCAGGACACTTTTTGCTGACAAACTTTATGCAAATAAAAGAAGTTCTATTCATTTAATTGACTTCTGTCTTAATTATGTTTTTCTTTGGATAATATTTGAATTTAAACACTTAAACTGCATATTACTCTAGAGTATTCGGATGTGATTGGTTTCGCCCCACAAAAGTAACGGAGACCTTTTTGATCAGTTTGGTCTGACTTCAAAACTTGATCTAAATGAACAGATTCTAAGTATGAAGTAATAATGCCCAGGCATCGAGAATAAATACTTCTGACTAGTTCGACATAATTTCATAAAAGCATAAGAGAGTGGCAGAAAGGGAATGCGCTTGGCAGGCCTTTCTTGGGATTACAGTGCATATTTCAAAAATTTTATTTCAAAGAGCTGACTCCATCCCATACTATCTTTATTGCATTAGCATCATATTTTTTAAACATCTTTTGACATGAGTATGGAAGAAATGACCCACGTTTGCACCTTACCATTATTTTGGGACGATACGTAGTTTCTCTATTAGCAGGTTTAGGACTAGAAATTCCTTCCAGTTTATTGTGTACATTGATCCTTCTATACCCATTCCTTTCAATTTACTGTGTACATCGATCCCTCTGTACAATTTCTTCCAATTTACTATGTACATCGATCCCTCTGTACAACTTCTTCCAATTTACTATGTACATCGATCCCTCTGTACAACTTCTTCCAATTTACTGTGTACATCGATCCCTCTGTACAACTTCGTCTACTTTACTGTGTACATCGATCCCTCTGTACAATTTCTTTCAATTTATTGTGTACATTCATCCCTCTATACAAATTTCTCTTAATTGTGTACATCGATCCCTCTGTACAATTTCTTCCAATTTACTATGTACATCGATCCCTCTGTACAACTTCTTCCAATTTACTATGTACATCGATCGCTCTGTATAACTTCTTCCAATTTACTGTGTACATCGATCCCTATGTATAAATTTCTTCCTATTGTGTACATCGATCCTTCTGTACCAATTCCTTCCAATTTACTATGTACATTGATCCCTCTGTACAATTTCTTCCAATTTATTGTGTACATTGATTCTTCTATACCAATTCCTTCTAATTCATTGTGCACATCGATCCTTCTACACCAATTCCTTTCAATTTATTATGTACATTGATCATTCTGTACCAATTCTTTCCAATTTATTGTGTACATCGATCCTTCTGTACCAGTTCCTTTTAGTTTATTGTGTACGTTGATCATTCCATACCAATTCCTTCCAATTTATGGTGTACGTTAATCCTTTCGTATTATCTATTTCCAATTTGTTGTGTACATTAATCCTTCTGTACCAGTTTGATTCATTTTATTGCGTACGTCAATTTACGGTTTGTCTAGTGAAATAGAGAAATTCCGTGTTAGATTCCAATTTAGTGATTTACAATCCCTCAAGAATTCGAGCGAGGAATCCTTTGCCCGTTCAGCAAGTTACTAGACAAAATTTGTGTTTGGTCTTTACATGCTCATTATGAGAAAAACTGAAAAATAGCTGAACATTCATCTTTCTCTCAAAGAACAAGTAAAGAGGGGTAATTGTGAACACTTAATTTTCTCCAAAGATTTTAAAATTAACAATTTTCTCTCAGAAAAATAAATAATAATAATAATAATAAAAGAAAAGAGAAACAAAAAAAAAGAAAAAAGGGCCCAAGAGGCCATTTTTTGCAAACTCAATCAGCCATTGCACAAAAAAAAAAACGAACCAAGCCCACTCTAATAATTTCAGCCCACCAATAACAGTCAGTCAAAAAAAAATTTTGACTCAGGCTCAACCCACCAAACCGGACAGCCCGTAGTCCACCGAGTCCTTCTTGACCCGACCTAACGCTTGATTCGGTTGCCACCCTAAATCCCCAAATTACACAGAATCCCCGGTTCCCCTCACCTCTGTTCCCTCTTCTTTCTACTTCGCGACACAACCTCGTCTTCTCTGGCATCCCGCTGTCCTTCCTGATGAACCGCCACCCATCGCTCATATCTTCTCTTCAATCACCGGTGAGTTTGCTCCTCCATCATCAAAGGAGATTTGGGCGAGAAGTTAATTTGGTTTACCTACCATAATTGGACACCGAGGGAGCAAAAGGGGAATCAAAGAGCCGATTTTGGTTTGAATTGCTCCTCGATAGAAGGAATTAATTAAGGGAGACAATCCTCTCTCGGCTATAAAAGGAACCAAGGACACCTAACAAAAAAAAGAAGAAGGGAGAGCTTTAGAGAACCAACAGAAGAGACCGACGAAGAAAATTTCTTTTTAGGAGAAGGAGCGATTTTTCTGGGGAATTTCTTAAAAGGCAAAATCCCATTGCCCCGAATCACCCTGTGAGGTAGGAGACTTCTTTTTCTGTTTGCTAACATATGGCTATGGGTTTTTCTTTTAGCTCTGTAAGGACGGGATCACCTGTTCCATTTCAGAATTCTATGATTTTCTTTTTTGCTTCTTATCACCACGTATATTCATTGTTTGAATTTGTGTCAGTTATGAACTGTATTTTATTCGAATTTGGCTGCCCTTTGAGAGGGGATCATAGTCTATTCTCACTTTGTTTTGGTTTCATTAATCTGGCCCTAGGTTTAGTTGAGATATAATCTGTGATCTCGGTTCTCTTTCTCTTCTCTCCTCTTTGTCAAAATCGGGATTATCATTACATTATTTTTGCTGGAGCTTCATTTCTGGTATGACATTTTGTCGTGAATCAGGGTAAATTGGCTTTGTAGCTTGACTTAGTTGTTTAAATTAAGTTCATACTGATTTACTGATTAATCTTGGATGGGGTTGCATTTTATTCAAACAGAGTACTGCTAATGTGGATTTTGTTCATCATGCTTATTTAGAAACCTTAAATACCCCTTAACTGTTGGTTAATTGTCTCGAGAGTTGTTTTCTACACTAGTTTGATATTACAGTCATATTAATTTGAGTTTGGTGAGAGATAAACCTACTTTCATGATGACAAAGCAACTCTTATATACCTCTGAAGAACCTATGATTTCAAATAGGTCTTCATGTTTTTAATAGTTTCTGATTTACACTTTAGGGACTTGCCAATTAAATGTTATTGTAATTCTGGTTTAGTTCATTATTTCAAACCTATTGCTTTCTTTCCAAACGATATTGGTCTGAGTTTGAGATTTGAGAATCTTTGTTGGAGCTAGGTTGGGATTGTTTTGAAATGAAAAGCTTTTGAGCCCATATTTGAGATATTTTCTTTTTACACTGATTGGCACATTTTCTCTATAAATTCAAAGCTATTTGCATGGCCAGGATGGTATTTCTAGGGAGACTAATGGGTGGGTGTAAAATTAAATTCATGTTTTGATATTAATAGGTAGTGGCAAGCATGAGTTTTAATTTGAGTCAATTAATGCTGATTGCTTCTCATTCACCTTGACTTAAGTTAAACCTCACAAATATGTCACGTTTAGAGGTTAGGTAATCCAAGGTTTGACTGTATATTTGGGTTTTATCCCCTCCAAGTCAGATTTTCAATAGGGATTTCAAAAGCCCAATTAAATTAATGAAGGACTTCAAGGGCCCAATAAAATGCAAGGCTTCAAGGGTCCAACTGATTCAAGAAGAGGTTCAAAGCCCATTCCTAACTTAATTGGCTTCAAGGGCCTAATTGAATAAATTTATAAAAAAAAGGGATTCAAAGCCCATTTCAAGCCCACTTCTTCTTGCATAATTTTAAAGGCTTAAATGAAGAGTTACAAAATATATTTAAACAAAGTTGGTATTCTTGTAAGTAACCTTCAAAATAAAATACTCTCAAAAACCTGTTTTCTAATTCTATATTTTTGAAAATTACAGTTTGACCCCTATATTTTTGAAAATTATAATTTGACCTCTATATTTTTAATAATTACAGTTTGACCCCTCTATTTTCAACAACTTCATCATGACCCCACCATTTTCAGTGATCACATTTTGACCCCATTTCTTTCATAAATCTCTTTTTTGCTCCATTATTTTTTTTAAAAAAATTCACTCTTAATATTTTAGGCACTTCCTGTAGAAGCTTATCTTCTCCGAAGTTTGGTTTTTCATGGACTTTCAGTGGAACCTTATCTTCCCAAAGTCTCGATTTTCATGGACTTTTAGTAGAGATGTTCTCTCCAAAGTTCTAATTCACTGTCTAGGCTTTAAGTGGAAATTTAATTTCCCATAAATGTCCTAATGTCTTTCCGCTTAATCGATTGACCTTGATCCCTTTTGGGGTACGTAGGCACTTACTTGGTAAGGCAGGTCTAGTTATTTATTTCTCCATCTTTCTCTATTATTTTTTTATTAATAAAAAGGGGTAATTCAAATAAATTAAAATTTTTAAAGCACGAATGATTTAGGGTAACCATCCTTAGTGATGGAGCTTGTGGGGTGTCGAACACCTTCCCCACACGTAATTAGACTCCCGAACCCTTCCTTTGGTTCCAAGGGCTAGTTTTCCTTTCTTGTTTTTAGGATCCCAATTATCCTTCTAATTAATTGGTGGCGACTCCCATTTTCTCTACATTTTCCCTTACGCGCCCCAAAGTCATAAAGCGATGGTTTTTCACTGGCCGTCATGTTGTGACAGGCCTGCACAAGAGGAGTTCCAGTGATAGCATTCTAGCTCTGACTTTCAAGTTGTATTTGACTCACTAAACCTCTAAATCAATCTTAGAGTTCTTCATCAAGTTGTATAGATTTCTCTTAGCTTTACTACAAGATAAAATTTGTGATTATCAGATGTCTAGAACTCAAGTTATATCCAAAATACAGAAGTAATATAAAAGCCTCCATAATGCTAAAAGATATGATTAATCCCAATTGGAACTCAAACTTATAAAATGTAGCCAAACCCAATAATTTAAGCATACAAGAGGATTAAAAGACTAAATGTGAGGCTTAACTAATATATAGAAATTGTGTTTATCACTCCTCTTCAAAAGTTTCTCCGTGTCATTTTTCTCTTCAGTTCCAGACTTAAGCTCTATTCTCTTGAGGTTAAAAGGTATTGTTTCTGATTATTTTCAAGCTATTTAAAGTGGCTCAGCTGTATGGATGCATAGGTGTTGGTTGATGGGTGCCTAGGTTTGGGGCATAAATGAAAGCCCTAAAAAATAGCCAAGTGCCTAGGCTTTTGGGCATGGGCACCTAGACACTAATGATTCTGACTTGGTGGATGCCTAAGCACTAGGTAATGGGTAACTAGGCTTTGAGCTCTTGGGTGTTGGCTCTGAAATAGCTCTTTTGGGCACTTAGGTTCTAAGTATTGGGCACCTAGGCATTGAAGTCTCTGACTTGGTTATTTAGAGCATCAAAACATCATTTTTCGAAGCTTAGTCCTTCAAAAAAGTTATATAATTTGTTCATATCTTTCAAACGAACCGAGTTTTCTCAATTTGGACTTCTAGAACTACAAATATAGGCTAAACACTAACACAAGTTCTAAGCTAAAAATGTGGTTTTAGACAATTGCTACATCTATCTGTGCTATATGTAGACTTCACAATGGTGGAACTAGGATTCGAGATCTTCATAAAAGTTGTAGCTCTTTGTCTTAGCATTGTAACAAGAAAAACTAAAACTAGTATCAAGGTCTGTAACTCCTGTTATGACTCATGCACCAGACAGGGCTCGAGGTTGCTTGACTAACTCAACATGAATTTCATCTCTAACTCTAACCCACATTCTGCTTCTTCAAATCTGCCTCATTTCAACCTAAAACTACAATTCAACACATTCAAAATATTAGGAATTTCCAAGGATTAAATATATGTAAAAGCAAACTAAAATTCTAGACAAAAAGGGCTAAAGACATACAAAATGCTCTAAAATAAAGCAATTTAGACTAAGTAAATATGTGAAATAAATTCCCTCATCAAACACATAGACTTATTCGCCATAAAAATTAGGGTCTGGTTTTTCATAAGGTATTTGGCCATTTTTGTTACTACATGTTCATATTTTAAGTGATATTTTAGAAAAGAAAACATATGTGATCTCATTCTAGAAAAATCTCCATTAGAACTAGCAACACTTCTTAGCAACAATACTCAATTTCCATTTCTCCAGAAGACCCTTGTCACTTCTCTTCTCTAAGACCCTCTTTGTCAGAAACATTTATGGCACCCATATATTTTTTGCAACAGTAAACTGCAAGTTAATTTAGGTATAACAAAACCATATTTCAACCTTTCCAGATCCTTCTCTCATGGAAAAATATTTTAGGCATATTTGGCAAACTTTTAGCCACATGTTGGTCCCTTTTGTTCTATAATTCTCAACTCTCCTCAAAAAAGTCAACCAATGTCTTCTGTTCTAGAAACTCATCTATTTCTTCCCTCTCTAGCTCTTTAGGTTTTTGCCTCCTCTAGATCTCTTGGTTTGCATCTAGAAACTAGCTTAAGCTGTCTCACATGAGCAGCATCTTCCTCTTCTCCAAATGTTCATTTTCCTCTAGCAATTTCCCTAAACTTCTCTTAGTCAGGCAGTTGTTAACAATTATCGTGTAATTTTATACTGTAGATTTTAAATTAGAAATTCTAAGTAATCTAGTAGCAACTTGTTATGGGAAAATACAGCATCATTGTGGGGGAAAACCAATTGTTAATTTCTCCTAGTTAATGATCCCTAAAGTTGCTATCATGGAGACCTTGCTCAACAATTAAACAGGCTCTAACCTTGGGGACCTTGATACATCAGTAAGGAGTTTAACTAAGATAAATGGGTTGTAAGTTGGGGTAATAAGTTATTCAAAGACCCTACTAAATCTCTAGCTAAGTTTAGGAGTTCTTTAATATAAATGAGTAACAGAAAAGAAATTTAGAATACTAATCAATGGAGTTATATTGCTTTTACCATGATTATTAAAAGAGGAGAAATTCACGAAGAACTTCTTACAGGTTTTGGCTTCCAAGACATTTCCAAGTGTCAAGAGAAATTTGAATTTAATTGGTAATCAATTTTCCTAAATGGTAAGTGGGATTCTTCTACCCTTGGTTACATGTGTTTTTCCTATAAACTAAGCTTATTTTTACTATGATGACTCTAATTTTATAGCGTTATATATTTATTATGTGAGCTTTTATACATCTATATGATTTATATTTGGTATTTGAGATTTTAATTGAGTAATATTTTTCAATCGTGATTTAAGACTTTTGAAGCTTGTTGAAATTCTCAAATTTGCCTATTTGGATGATTTTACATTGATCATGACTGATACTTGAAGCATGAGTTTCCACTAAAGTTTTATCTATGTAAATTGTAGGTATTTTAATTGTGACATGACATGCATATTTTATATGGAAGATTTTACAAGGATGAACTAATATATGATATGTGAAAATTTGTTTTTGGGAGGATCCTTTAGTTATTTCCATTGGAAATCATAGGTGCACCTAGCACATGGATTGTCCATGGACTATATTGGGGATGGGTACATGGTTAGAATCCGTGAGTTGAGCTCACTCTGGATGTACATTATATATGTTACTACTTATATGAGAGTTTCCTTTGTGAAGAACAAGTGGATCCATCCCCAAATTATATGTATTTTCCCAATAATAAGTACATGGATTTCGTACACATATGTTTATGGATTTTACAAATATAAATGCATGGAAATTTATATGCATAAGTATATATTTAGCATCGTTTAATCTAGAATTGTCGTAAGTAATCAGTATATGAACATATATATTACATACAAAAGTATTTGGAATATATCTATATACATGTTTATGCATGCATAAGCATATGAAATTTACTTGAATAGTATGTAGAAATTATATTTTTCATATATGAATTATTATATAGAATATAATATCTAATTTCTTTATCTTGCCGTATTATGTAAATAGAATATATATATTACTTTATTTTCAAACATGTATCCTTGGGTAGAGTTTTTCCCATTTCACTAAGTTTATATGACTCACCCATAGTTTTTCAACCAAGTTACTTTGCAGTTGGACTAGGATACTGCATACGTCATGTGATAATTTAAAGTCTTAGATAGCATTAATGTTGTGTTTTAGCCATGGAGGTTTGTTGTTTATTTATGGTAGGTTTATCCACCTTGTTTGGTCTTCTATTTGTATTTGGAAGCATCCAAATTTATGGGAACATTCTATCAAATTTTTTTGAAAAAGTTTACCTCAAATTGTCTTTCAATTTTTATATGACATTTAAGTTCCTTTCCATCTGTAATTTTATTATAGTTGCATATGAATACATGTGTAGGCTTGTAGGATTCTATCCAATGGGTAGTTTTCTATGTCGGTCACATGCCTAAAATTGGGTCATGACAAAGATGGTATCAAAACATGGTTTAGGTTTGTGATTAGGGTATATAGAGGTCTCAAACTGTTAAGATACAGAGAACTTTAGACCTAGCTTGGGGTAAGTATGCCTGGGTTATATATTTATTATGTTAGCTTTTATACATCTATATGATTTATATTTGGTATTTGAGATTTTAATTGAGCAATATTTTTAGTTCATGACATAAGAATTTTTAAGCTTGTTGAATTTCTCAAATTTGTCCATTAGGATGATTTTACATTGATCATGAGTGATACTTGAAGCATGAGTTTTGACTAAAGCATTCATGTATATTGCAAGTATTTTAATTGCGACATTACGTACTTATTTTTGGATCTAGTGATTAGCCCTAAGTGTTTACGACACATGCATAGATTTTAAAACATTTTAAATCATTTCAAGCTTGTAAAACCGATGGAAAAAAAAACACATAGGCAAAAGTACCTCATGGCTAGAAGGAGAAATAGTGAAAAGAGTGTGCATACCTCTTGAAATCACTTGGTACTTATAGTATGCTTCCCGACCAATTACACTTACAACCTATTCTTTCAGAAGCACTAATTCACTGAACCTATTGTGAATAGGTTAGTGGTTGGAAGAAAAGAAAAGATGAAAAGTAGAATGATAACTTTATCAAATTATCAATTAGAAAGCCTTCCCCTTTTGCTCCTTAGTGTGACATGTAGACTAGCACAAAAGTGACGCTCAAACAATTTCCTCCCAAACTCACGGCTCCCACAACGCAAAGAGAACTCTTGACCATTCAAGAAAAAAAAAAGAAAGAAATTTATGCCTCACTCTTTTTTCTCAAGCTCTCGGTCACAAGGGTGTTTCTCCACTCTCATTATGTTTTTTGGCTACCAGGGAAAAAAGGTTAAGTTATTTTTATAATAATCTAACCCTAGGTCACTTAGATGCAATTCAAAAATAACCATCCCTAAAACTTAGGGATTCTACATGCCTACTAGGGGACTTTAGATAATAATTTTATCTAATTTTATATTAATTAATAATCATATTATTAATTTATAATATCATATTTTATTTAAAAAATAAATAAAATACGTGGAGCTTTCTAATTGGTTAGCAAGCTTGAATTTAAATTCTAATAAAAAAATTTTATTTACCTCAACCACATTGACTAAGTAAGTCTTCTAGTAAATATGTGTTACCTAAGAAATTAAAACTCTTTTAATTTCTATCCTTTATTCACTTAAATTTTTAAGTTAATTAGGATGAGTGGGTTTAAACATTTCAAACCTTCCTCTCAATCCATTTGGCCGTACACCTGTCCATTGCATGGAGATTTGGTTTGTTTCACACAAGTTTGAATAATTCAAAATTTAGCTCAATAGGATTAATTTAATTTAATTTAATCAAATTTTTATCCTAATGATTTAGAGTAGCCGAAATTGCTAAATCAAAGGGTCTTTATTTTATTTTCTTCAAGTACTTAAAATTAATTAATTTGAATGATTCAAATATTAATTTATAGTCTAAACTGAAAATAATTTCTACGATAAAGGTTGTTTAAATTAAGACAACGCTTGTCTTAATTAAGACAAACGTTTGTCTTAAAATTCTATTGTCTAATTAAAATAACACTTGTTTAATTTATACTACTAATGTAAGAACTATTTTTGTCTTTTTAGTGACAAAAATGTTTCTCACATTTTCAAGCATACTTAGGACGACATTTGTCCTAAACTTTGTTTGTCAAAAATTGAGACAACTTTTGGCTCTTTTAAGACATACAAAAAATGTACTAAGACAACTATTGTCTTAAAATAATTATTTTATCTAAATTAAGACTACTCTTGTCTTAATTAAGACATAGGCTAAAATGCTATCAATTAATTTCATCTTAAATTTATTCCAACTTAATGTGGATTGAATTCTCTAGGTGGGGAATCCATTTGGACACAGAAATTTAAAGTTCCAATAAGCTTGGGAAGTTTTCAATCTCATTAAGATAGTCCAAGCTTATTAATCATGAAGTCGTTTCACTAAATACTCATGATTGCACTCTTGAAAATTCCTAAAATTATGAGAAGTCAATGTTGAACATTGATTTGCCTAATTTTACGAACCTAGGGTTTGTGAACCCTCATAGCCATCCATTGATACAAGGTAAAATTATCATTCTACCCCTTATGTCAATTTAGTCCCTTAGTCTCAGATTTCATCCCATAAGTGACCAAATAATCTTTTAGAACTTTTCTAAAATTATCTAGAAATGATGAGTAGCTAATTCATCATTTCACTGGGTCCATATATGTCACTTTTCTTTCTGAAATCACCAAAAGTGATGTAAGTATTATGAACTCAATTTACTAGATTTATGTTCCCCAATTTACACTCTCACTATGATCCCAACGTACTGAGTCTTGACCAATGTCACACAATGATCATGCCCATAGTATATTAAAGATCAAAGTGGTCATGTACACGAGTTCACAATCCATTAGGATTTCGGTTCTACCACTAGCAAATGAAAAGTTGTGAGTTTAAGTTCAAAGTAATGGTATTAACTTGAACTCAATGTCTCACTTGATTCCAATTTATTTAATTGGTCATCACCAGAAGTCAACTACTTCAATGATTTGATATTCATTACTCTCTTAGAAAATAATCTCATTCTTTTTATCGAGACAATCCAGACACTACAGTCTTAATTGAATAGAGTGACCGCCCTATTTAGTGACTATGAATATTATTTTAGATTCATCCAAAGATACATATCTCCTTTTACATAACCCTTATGCAAATGCATATTGGTTTATTAGAATCTAGGAACCCTAATAGCTAGAAAATAAAGCTTACATAAATAAATTCACAGGGAATGCAACTTAGACTACATAAATATATTTACATCAAATTATAGAATACAACTTGCTTTCTAAGCTAACCTATCCCTAACACTGATTTGATATGGAAAGTTTTACAAGGATGAACTAATATATGATACACGAAAAAGAAATTTGGGAGGATCCTTTATTTACTTCCATAGGGAAACCCTTGGTGCACCTAGCACATGGATTGTCCATAGACTATATTGGAAGGCATAAAGAGTTACATGGGATAGTTACATGGCTAGCATTAGTGAGCTGAACTCGCTCCGGATATACATGATATATGTTTCTTGTTACATGAGGGAGTTTCCTATGAGAAGAACGAGTGGAACCGTCCCCAAACTAGATGTATTTTCCCAATCATAAGTATATGAATTTCCTACTCATAGCCTTATGGATTTTACAAGTATAAATACATGGAAATTTAGATGCACAATTATATATTTACTATTCTTTTATCTAGAATTGTCATAAGTAATAAGTATATGAACATATAGATTACATATAGAAATATTCAAAATATATATATATATATATATATATATATATATATATATATATATATGCAAGATAATATTTAATCTTTTAATTTTCATAGAATTTAGTTAAACATGAATTACCATACATG